>VMDO01007077.1:53480-94510 GCA_007922755.1 Pedetes capensis | reverse complement strand
GGCACAGGATCCCAGAGAGTCAGAGAGCAGACACAGGATCCCAGAGAGTCACGGAGCAGACCCAGGATGCCAGAGAGTCACTGAGCAGACACAGGATCCCAGAGAGTCACAGAGCAGGCACAGGATCCCAGAGAGTCAGAGAGCAGACACAGGATCCCAGAGAGTCATGGAGCAGGCACAGGATCCTAGAGAGCCACAGAGCAGGCACAGGATCCCAGGGAGTCACCAAGCAGACACAGGATCCCAGAGAGTCACGGAGCACGGACAGGATCCCAGAGAGTCACAGAGCAGGGACAGGATCCCAGAGAATCACGGAACAGACACAGGATGCCAGAGAGTCACGGAGCAGACACAGGATCCCAGAGAGTCACAGAGCAGGGACAGGATCCCAGAGAGTCACAGAGCAGGGACAGGATCCCAGAGAGTCACGGGAGCAGACACAGGATCCCAGAAAGTCACAGAGCAGACACAGGATCCCAGGGAGTCACGGAGCAGACACAGGATCCCAGAGAGTCACGGAGCAGGCACAGGATCCCAGAGAGTCACGGAGCAGGGACAGGATCCCAGAGAGTCACGGAGCAGGCACAGGATCCCAGAGAGTCACGGAGCAGGGACAGGATCCCAGAGAGTCACAGAGCAGGGACAGGATCCCAGAAAGTCACAGAGCAGACACAGGATCCCAGAGAGTCATGGAGCAAGCACAGGATCCCAGTGAATCACGGGGCAGTACAAGATGCCCTGGCATCAATGCCTCCATGGGCATTTGTAAGGCACATCACCCAAGCAGGTGCTCCAGTCACCAGATCACAGGACTGTGAAAAAGGATGAGTCAGGAAAACTAACATCACAGCATAGTCATAGTGCATGATTAGAATTGGCCACATTTGAAAAAGTAAGATAGAAATATGTTTCCTAAGTTTTATGTGCAGAACTTAAAATAATTCAAAACCCCCAAAGTTGTTAAAAAGACCTTTTGGAATTTGTGCGGCGTGCCCGTTTTCACATATTAGAAAATTTGTATCTCTAACACACATTCCTAATTACTTCAGAGTAGTGTACAATGCAGCACAATGTGATTGACAGCATAGCGTCCCTAAGAGCACTTCCAGGAAGAAAACGTGAACTATGACCTCAAATATGATGGGTTTTTCATTCGTGTGTTTTGTCAGTACTGGGGGTCTAAACCCAGGGCCTCGCTCATGCCAGACAGTGTTCCACCACTAAGCTGCATCTCCAGTCCCATTTTTATCTTTTATTTTGAGATAGAGTCTCACCTAATTGCACAGTCTGCCTCTGGCTTCGAAGTTGTGATCCTCCTGCCTCTGCCTCCTGAGTTTCTGGGGTTATAGGTATGTGCCACAGGGCCAGGCTATCTATCTATCTACCTATCTATCTATCTATCTATCTATCTATCTATTTCTAATGAAATATTTTCAGATTGTCTTACACCCTAAATAAAGTAAAAATATTTTGTGATGTATTTGTTAGTGATTCATAACTAACTTTAAACTTGCAGGAAGTGGACACTATTTTTATCCTTCGTCTATCCGTCTTTCACTGATCTCTTGAGCGTCTTCCTGTGCAGATCCTACCCTGCTGTTCTGCTGTCCTTAACAGCAACAGCTTTCAGAAATTTCTTAGTTCCATCAACTTCTAAAGTCTTTCACCATAATTTATGACTGTCAGAATTGGTCTGGACAGGGCCACGACGCCACTGTTCTGGCACCATGCTGTGTATATTTGACACCAAGACAATGTGGTTTTTAACACATTCTCTTCCTTCAAAAGGTTATTTCCCATAGCAGTCAGGAAATATACAAGCAATAATAGAAAACAAACACAACCAGTGAAAATTTCCTTCCATTACATTGTGTGTATCTAACAACATCACTAAACTTAATAATTTCAAAGAAAATCAATGAAAAAAAGGGGGAAAGATGATATAAATACTTTTAATTCTACAGATGTATTTGGGGAGAGGCGGGGTACGTTGACACAGTGTTTAAGAAGCCTGACTGGCGCATCCCCAGCCTGCACACACAGGAAGGAGCAACTGCTCTGTAGCTTCTCTGTGGGGCATTAACTCCACTCACTTCTCAGCAACACCCACAGGGGCTCCCATGACAATCCACAGTCCTGGTGGCTGAGGCAGCCTGGCTTTTCCACCCCCATTTGCCAGCATAGACCCTTCCTTAATTTTAAAGTCAACTTCTTATAGGATGCCACTGACTTGCCCATCCACAGAGGTCTTGGGCATTACAATAATCCTTGTTGATTCACAGACATCCCATTTCACTACAAACCCCAGAATGGCTGCCCAGGTCCCGTGTCTCTGGGGACAGATGGAGATTCTCAGACATCTACAGAGATGATGGGCTTTCCACCATAGTGCAGTGTGTATCTTCAAAAGGAAATCAGTCACATTTCTCTAATGTATCCATAAAACTTCCAAAGCTTCTCTTCTCATAAACCACAGAAACGCCAAGCTATGTTCTGGGATCTGTGACTCTAAATGAATGTCCCCTCCCCGGCACGTGGACTTCCTCTACAGCTTGCTGCTCTCTGCCTGGCTCCACACAGCAGAGGAAACAGTCAACAAAATGAAAAGGCAGCCTGTGGAATGGGAGAAAACATTTATGATCTAAATATCTGATAAATGGCTAATATCCAAAATATATAAAGAACTCACATGGTCCAATAAGAACAACAAAAAGGACAAACAATCTGATTTTAAATAGGCAGATTCCCTGAATAATCATCCAAAGAAGACATAACAATGGCCAACAGGAATATGAAAAGACGCTCAACATCACAAATCATCAGAAAAATGCAAATGAAAACCATGCTGTATCAGCTCACTTCAGAAAGAATGCCTGTCCTCAAAGAGACAAAAGATAACAAGTATTGGTGAAGCTGTGGAGAAAGGGGACCCTTGCTCTCTGACTGTGTGTGGGGCGGCGGCATCACCACGCACACAGATACTAAACACAATTCACTCAGGATCCCCGGGTGAGGGGCACGGATTTCTGTGGCCCTTGGGACGCTGGCTGAGATGGAAGAAAGGAAAAGCCTCCGGCGCTTTTGCCTTCCAGGGACAAACACCTATGTTGGTGGTCTCGGTGGTCACGAGGAGAGAGTTCTTGCTTTGTTGGTGGTCAGATGGGGAGAAAGTTCTTGTCTAGTCGGTGGTTGAACGTCCGGGTGAGAGAGAGATCTTTCCTCATCAGTGGTCTGGGTGAGAGAGTTCTTTCCGTGTTGATGTTCGTAGCAGAGAGAGCGAGCTGTTTCCTCATCGGTGGTCTGGGTGAAAAAAAGGGGCGAGCTGCCACAGTGCAGCTCCTTATATAGCTTGCCTATGGAATGGCCTGAGCCAATCAGCTTTGAGTCCTATTGTCCAGTCAGGTTCTGGGGATTTGTGAAGGGTTTTGTACAAACGTCCACATTATTTTCATTTTCCCTAGATTTCTAATTTACAAACCAGATCTTCGAAAGCCGTTTTCCCAGTTTTGGGGCTTTTCCAGTTTTCTCCTAATTTCTCCCTACAATGGTGGAAATATGAGGAGCACAAGCACGAGGGAAACAGCACAGAGGCTCCCAAAACATTAGAAAAAGTGGAGCTACCAGGGGACCCACTGGGTAAGCAGCCAAAGGAAGTGAGACCAGCATCTTGAAGAGACCTCGCACTCCCTGGCTCGCTGCAGTACTGTTCACAACAGCCACAAAACAGAAACAACCGCAGTGTCTGTCCACTGATGGCAGGAATAATAACATGTCACCCAGTTTTAATAACATAAAGGAGATTCTGCCACTTGCAATGATGTGGATGAGTCACGAGGACATCATGCTAAGTGACAAAAGTCAGGGAGAGAAGGTACACATGGCATTATTGCACTTGATGAGGAGTCTCAAGAAGCAGACCTCATGGAAACAGAGCAGAAGGGTGGTTACAGGGCTGGGTACTGGGGAAATGGAGAGATGTCAGTCAGAGGATCCAAACTCTCGGTTAAGGATGGCCACATTCTGGAGACCAGGTGCCTGGCATGGCGACTATAGTTCATAACACCGCATTGTTGGTTTGAAATTTGCCAAGAGCACAGCTCTTCTCTGTTCTTACCACCAAAGAAGGAAAAGGCTATTATTATAGCCATAGTAAAAACTGAGGGTTTATTACCAACACATGCTAAAGGTTTTTACCGAAAACAAATGAACTCACTCACTCTGATTCTTAGAAATATAATCATAATATATCCTCAAGTAAAACACAATTAAATTATCTCATGCAAAAAGTAGCAACTCGCACACTCACAGTGAAAAAGGCAGATAATCTGGAAGGAAATCTGTATGTCAACACCACTAGTGGCCTTAGCGCTGAAATGTATGTAAACACCAGACAGGAAAAGTAGCATTATAAGTCCAGGACAAAGTGGTGAAAAAATTGAAAAATGAGGATAACTTGCTTCAAAGAAAAGTAAGGGCTGGTGGCATGCAAGCTCTGGCTCGCTGCATCCACAGCCAGCTTCTGGGCTTTTGCAACACCACATGGACCATCTTCTCTCTGCAGACTCAGCCTGCAGAATGAGGAGCTCTGTGCACCGATGGGCAGGTCCTGAGCTTGGCCCTGCTGCTGTATACCAGGCACCCAGCAGTCGCACACAGACGCAGCCTGCACAGTAGCTGCTGCAAAGCTTGGGGCTTTGGACCATTGAGAAAGCCTGGGCTGGTTCACACGGAGGCAGCGGAGCCTGAGGTGCTAGAGATTGTCTCGTGTCAAACCACACGTGATCAGAAAGTTTGTTTTGGTTTGCTTGGATTTCAGGAAGACTGAACACCTCCTGAATTTCTCCAGTTCATTTTAAATTAAAAAGAAAGAGACAGAGGCAGAGAGACGGAAGAGTCTAACTAGCCATAATTATGTACCTGTTACCCAAACGCTCGGCTAGTCTTTACAGTTTCGTCAATTTCATCAGCATTTTCTTTTTTCCGCCAGTTTTCCCTCTTTGTATTGGTAATTTTTAATGTATGACTTAATGGATCTCATTACGACATTTCCATACACGCGTTTCATTGTACATTGCTCATGTGACCTCCCCCCAGCATTTTCAAATAATGACTTCCCTGGGTAGGTTTCGATCATCTGATATTTTCCGTTCCTCTAATTGTCTCTCTTATTTTGACCCTCACTCCTTCTTGATGTTATTTGCTGGTCTTTCCCTACTTCCTGAGATTATGGCAGTGATCCCAGCCCTCTGTCCTTGCTACCTGCATGCACTATAAAGCTGCGTCACGGTTCACACATTGCTCTCACCCAGTGTCCCCCACACTCCAGCCTGGCCTGAGGCCTCTCCTGCTGCCCTGGCCCCTGCAGCCCGTGCTGCACACTGTGACAGTGTGAGTGCTCTGCTGGGACAGGAGTGTCCTCACATCCTCCCTCCCTTATCCCCGAAGCTCCCGCAGAGGCCCCTGTGCCGCCACATGGCCCTCGGGCCTGGGGACCTGTTCTCCCTCCATTTCTTTTGTCAGGGGCCCCTGAGGCCATCTCTGGCTCCCTTCTGCCACCATCCCACCCTCATCTCAAGGGTCCTCCTTCTCTACCTCTCCCTCATAGACCTGCCACAGGCTGAAGACACCCTGTTTCCCATTGTCTGTCCGAATCATCTGCTCCTTTCTGGAGCAAGGCTTCTCAGAAGGGAAATTCATACCTGTTTTTTCACCTATCTTTATGTCCAATACCTGCCTCTCAAGAGGTTGCACTCTCTGTTGAAGGACTAGTGGCCGTCCCCCGCACAGGGGCTCTGCACCCACCCAGCCTGCTGCCCTCTGACCTCAGCTTCCTCACCCTGTAATGACTGAGTTGAATGATTTCACCTTCACCTGTCTGTGATGTCGCCAGGTTCAGAGTAACCTCAGCAGTACATCACGGGGGGGCTGGGATTTAGCTCAGTTGGTAGAGCGCCACTCTGCAGTCTCTGAGGTCCCGAGTTCAATTTCCAGCACCGCAAAATGGGAGAAAGACGTGGCAACCCACTCCCAAAGCAATCCCAAAACAGCCACAAAAACCCTATGAGGGTTGTTATGAGTCGGACTTGACTCGACAGCACCGAACAACAACAACAACATCACGGGGGCACGCTGTGCTGTTTCAGGGGGCTGTGTCCTTAAAGGGAGTGGCAGGTGTTGGAGAGGGCAGCAGACACAAAGGGCATGGTCCCCATGCCAAGGTGCCCTAGCTCCCTGGGACCTGGCAAATGAGGACACCAGGGACTTGTGACCTCGAGACACAGCCTCAACAAGGAGACTCAGAGTTGGATGTTGTTGCTGGGGCCGGGGTCACCAGCCTGCAAAGGTCGTGTTGGGGTGCTGGGGCCATATGCGTGAGCACATGTGCCTTTAGATGTATTTAAATGCATCTCCATAATTCATTCTCTGTTTCAGATGCTACAAAGTTCAGAAGTGAATCTTTTTTAGGTGAGATTTCTTAGCTAAGATTTCTACCTTTATTACATGACTCACGGCATTTTGTCATTGAGTCACTGACTGTTATATTTGTACCTCTGATTGTGAATTGATGAAGTTCTTTTTGAAGGAGACAGGAAGAAAGAGAGGCAGAGAAGGGAGAGAGAGAGAGAGAGGGAGAGAGAGAGAGAGAGAGAGAGAGAGAGAGAATCAAAAAGGGAGGGAAGGCAGGAAGTCCAAAGCTAGAAGGAAAGGGAGGTGTTGGGTCTGACTTATTCTAGAATCCTGTTTGTCTCCTGCACTCACTGTGGACACTAAGAGCTTGCATTCTCATGCTGATTTCTTCAATAACGATTAGTCCACTTCACCTACTTAATCCACTCGAGCTGTGAGTGACAGACCTGACATAGGACCCCGTTGCAGACCCCACTAACATTTTTAGGATAGGATTTGCTTCTTGTGTGCGGCCCTGTGTGCCCTTGCTCTGCGCTCTCACTGCAAGGAGCAGGTCTGTCCTGCAAATACGGTGAGCTTACACTAGCCCTACTCAAGGAGTCACACGCCTGTGCCCACTGCACCTCCACACACAGGCTGCAGGAAGCCGGGCTCCCTCCCCACAGTTTTCCCTTTTGAATGGTTCTATTCTTCTGTAAAATACAAGGTGGGAAGATAGACGGGGTTTATCTTTCACTGCCATTTATTACAATAATCATAAACACATGCTTTACACCCCATTAATAATTGCCAAGTACTGTGATTACCAATTTTGATGAAAAGTACCTTAAAATGCCAAATCTCCCCAGTCACAGTGGCACAGGCATGTTACCCCAGCAAATCGGGAGGTGGAGGCAGGACAATCAGGAGTTCGAGGCCAGAGGCAGCCTGCATAACTTAGTAAGACCCTGCCTCAAAAATAAAAAGGGGGACTCGGGCGTAGCTCCTGGTGGCGTGCCCTGGGTTCAATCCCCCAGTACCACAAAAATAAAATAAAATAATAAAAAATAAAATAAAGAAAGGGACTGAGGGTACAGCCTACTGGTAGAGCACTTGTAAAGTGTGCACGAGGTCTTGGGTTCAACCCCCAAGTACCCCGAAATAAAAACAAAAGAAATAAAGTGAGACTCTCAGCTGAAGGAGAACATGTTTTGCTCCCATGAATTAACTGACACAGAAAATACGTTTTGACTTCCTGTGGGCCACTGACTCTGCCCTCACATGCCACACAAAGCATCTATTGTACAAGTGTGTCTGGAGGGTACTGTGCATTGTGCAGGGAGTGCAGGTGCTTTTAGCAGTAAGGCAGAATGTTGTTGTTGTCAGGTGCCATTCAGTCAAGTCCGACTCATAGCGACCCTCATAGGGTTTTCAATGGCTGACTGTTTCAGGATTGCCTTGGGAGTGGGTTGCCATGTCCTTCTCGCATTTTGCGGTGCTGGGAATCAAACTCAGGACCTCAGAGACTGCAGAGCAGCACTCTACCGACTGAGCTAAATCTTAGCCCGCATAAGGCAAAATAGTCTGCGCTTACTTAGACAGCTGGTGCCGGTCTCCAAACCTTTCCCTTCCGTGGGTGGCTTTCTACAGGTAATGGTCAGAGTACAGGTGGGGCTGGGTCATGGAAGATCTGTCCTGTTGAAATGGAGAGGCTGGAAGGCCCCGGTATGATCCCAGGAACGTACAGCGCAGGGGTCTTCTACGAGGACACGGGCAGCCACCAAGCCCAGCATGGCAGCAGCACCTGCTGCAAACCGAGTCATCCCAGGGTGATTCTGGGTGCCCCAACCCCACTTTCCTTCAGCTGTTAACTTAGAGGCAGAGGACAGGAGAGACACAGTCATTCCCACAGGAGTAGTGATCGCGAGATTCGGAGCCTGGGACAAGAGCAGATGCTGAAGGGTGGATGGCTGTAGACTTTGAAGAGAGCCCAGGGGGCCAGTGTGGCCAGGTGAGGCGCTGCTGCCTGTCAAGGACCAGGGTGAGCTCAGCACCCACACCAGGCGGCAGCCTCCACCGGTGGACACCAGAAAACACCAGCCCCTGGCGGGTGCCTCCTCTCAGGGGTCTGGAGGAGTCGTTCCTGAGGTCTCCACAGTCTCAGGCCTCTGGGAGGGATTTGCTTCTCTGTGGAACGAGAGGCACCAAGCTTCAATTAAACAGGTCTAGTTGATGACACTCCACGTGTCCGTCAGCTTATCACACTGTGGGGGCTCGTGTTGCTGTGACGCTGAGAACTATGTCACTGGTACTTCAGACACCAGCAGGGCCACCCGTGGTGGACAGGTTTCAGCTGAGCTTCCAGACGAAGATAGACTATGGAGAAGGGCCTGGCAGTGCACTTTTGAAACAATTAGCCCTGAAAACCCTATGAATAGTAGAGAAGCATGGTCAAATATAGTGCTGGAAAAAGAGCCCTCCAGGCTGGAAGGCGTTCAAGAAACAACTGGGGAAGAGTTGCCTCCTCAAAGTAGAATCGACCTTAATGATGGGAATGGAGTAAATCCCCTGGGACTTCCTTTTGCTGATGTGGCACGACTCAAAATGAGAAGAAACATAGTGTCTGCAGCAATGGGTTCAAATATAAAATCCTGTGCATAGCATAGAGTTGGGTGGTGCTTCATTCTGTTGTACATAAGGTAGCCATGGGTTGGACCTGACTCAATGGCACCTAACAATCAATGACTCGATATTTTACTACCATGTCGTGATGGGTGTGCCCAAAAGCATAAAAGACTTCCCATCCCTGGAGGCGCAAGGCCAGCCCTGCCGAGAGCAGCACCGGAAGCCATGGTCCGTCCTTAAATGGGACACTGGACCATTTCACCTCTCTGCACAGGGAGCTTTGCCTGGAAGCAGGTGGGGGTCACCTGTGCATGGAATCACGGTCTAATTTAGGGGTGGGATGAAGAGGAGGATATTTATTTTGGAGGAAATTTCAGGACCAAAGGTAAAGATGAGAAAGGCCAGGACCTGGGCTGGCAGAGGGGTGTCCTATCTGGGATGTGGGTGCCCAGCCACAGGAAGGGTGCGTATCGCCAAACACAGGGACATTGCTATCTGACTATGGGGACAAAATCATCCAGCTAGTGACTCAGGGTAAACCAACAGGTACGCAGTTGCACAGGCACAGAGCAGCAATGGAGGAAGGACCAGGTGGTGAGGGCCAGGGCTGCTGGGGTCCCACAGGACGTGGCAGTGGAGGAGAGGCCGATGGTCACAGAGAAGACAGGGGAAGAGACCAAGAGAGGCTTCAAGCCCAACCCGTGGGAAAATAGAAACCTTTGGAGCAGAGGTGGAAGAAGACCAGAGCCACGGGATTTTGCAGTGAGGTCACCTCTGGGCAGAGGCAAGGCCCATGTTGTTATGGCAACCAGCTCCTGTCACTAGGGGGACATTGGGCCAGCACAGTGGGCCAAATCCATCCAAGGCCCATGGCTGAAGCCCAGTGATGTGATGGGTTCTCTGTGGCCCTGTCTCCCTCTTCCTGCTGGGCGTCTGGGTGGTCACAGCTGTCTCTATCTCTGGCTTCCCTGGCTTGTCATCCTGTGGTCACCTCGGGTCACAGCTGTGGCATGTGGAGTCCTCAGGCCTCAGGCGAGCATAGCCTTGTGCAGACACAGGTCTCTGGGCCCTCCTGCCGGCACCTTCTTCAGCCCCACCTCCCTGGGCCCAGGGTCTACCCGAGATTCTGTGAGGGCTGAACACGCCACCATCCATCATCATCTATGTCTCCCTGCACCAGCTTCCCTCCCGCCTGCCCAGTATGCTGCTCCCTCCAGAGGCATCGCCTTGCCTGGCCCAGTCTTCGCAGCCTCAGTGTCTCCCATGGAGGGACAGGAAAGGGGCTGGAAAGGCTGTGTAGTTGCAAGGTTCCGTGACAAATTCAAGAGACGGACAGCCAAGAATGTTCGTGAGCTTTGGCCAAGAGCTGCTAAGGCTCTCCCCTAGCCTCCTCATATCTCAACTTTATTTCTTAGTAACAAATTACAGAACAGAAAAAAATGTATAAACTTTTTTAACCTGGTCATTGTTTCTCTGATCTCTTTCTCTTTACAATTGGAGGGAAGATTAGGGCAGGGAAGACTCTCCGGACATTGCTTCTAAATCCCAAGAGATTATCGATAAGTGGCCTTCCAGGAGCCAGGACATCAGTTAGTGTTTTCGGAAACTCGTTTTACTGCATGCACCAGCAAGCCTTTGTAATGTTTAACAAAGGGCACAGTGAGCAGGTGGGCATCTTGGCCTTTCCAGGCAGCCCTGCCTCTCCTGATGGCTTCTGCATGACTGTGTCTGTCTTAGGTTGTCCCTCTGCTTATGAGAGATCATACCTGTCATCAGCAATCAGCCCTCCTGAGAGCCAAACAGGGTGAAGGGAGATGAATTCACTGTAACATATTTGGGGGTTCATCATTTAGAGGTGACAGGCTGAGACAGAGTCCACAGCTGCAGAGGTACCTGGAAGACGGGTCCCAAGCTGCAGAGGACCCAGGTCCCACTCAGTAGTAGGTAGGGTTGCAGATGGGCATCACCAGGCAGCCAAGGGTGGGGGGACGGGAGAGGGGCTAGTACAGGTCTGCTGCCCCCTGCTCTGTAGTGAGGCCGAGGTATGCATGGCTGGGCTACAGGTGTTTCTGGCATGGCCCTGGGGTCCCTAGGGCGACCTGGTACAAATATTCCAGATCTTCTCAGTTGAGGTTTCCATGTAATTCTACAATCATCCCTTAGCTTCCCTGGAACAATCAAACCTGAATGACACCAGAAAACAAGCAAACAGAAACGCCCACCAGAATGCTCTGGAAGCCCAGCCCCAGTGAGAGGGATTTCCCTGGAAGCAGCCCTGAACCGTCCCGAGAAGCTGCAAGCTGGATTGTTTGAGGGACTGCCAGGGAAGCCTCTGGTGCCCCCCGCTGCTCTGACTCTGCACAGCACATCACAGCTCCTTCCAGAGGAAGTGTGAGACAGAAAAACAAAACACGTGCGGCACATTATCTTGCTGACTCTTGCACTCCAATGGGTGGCAGCAGGGCACATTTAGGTGTCATGGCTACCCAGCAAGGGAGGGTCACTGTGTAGGGAGAAATTGGGAGGAAATTGTCAAAAACCCCAAAAACTGGGAAAACGGCTAAATCTAGGGAAAATGAAAGTAACTTGGTTGGACGTTTGTACAAAACCCTTCACAAATCCCCCCGAACCTGATTGGACAACTGGACTCAAACCTGATTGGCTCAGACCATTCTGTGGGCGAGCTATATAAGGAGCTGCACTGGGGCAGCTTGACCCTTTTTCCCTTTTCCGCCTGGACCTTCGATCACCAACAAGGAAAGACCCTTTTTTTCCCCCCACCCAGACCACCGATGAAGAAACAGCTCTCCCCACTCTCTTGCCCAGACCTTCAGTGAGGAAAGAACACTCCCCGCCGCAACAATCAACAAGGAAAAAACTCGCTCTCTGCTGCGACCACCAACACGGAAGCATCTGCCCTTGAGGCTGTATAAGAGCTGCTGGCACTTAAAGCTGTACGCTTTGGGTTTTCTCTCCGCCCTGATAAGGGCAGAGAAATAAAGAGCTATGTTTGTCCCCGCAAGGCAAAGGCACCTGAGTCTTTTCCTTTCTCCCATCTCCACCAGCATCCCGAGGGCTGCAGGAGTCCACACCCCTCACCCGAGGGTCCTGAGTGAATTGTGTTTAGTATCTGTGTGCGTGGCTGCACCGCCCGTCCAAACATCTGGGTGGGACCGGGAGGTGCGTGCCCCACATCACTGCAGTCAGGAGACCCAGGGCATCAGCCCTGAGACCTCTGAGCATCGCCCAGTCAGCAGAAAGAGCTCTTGTTGCACCAGGAGAGGACAGTTCACAGGTTAGATGTTTCACCTGAGGTCAGCAGAGCCCAGAACCGAGGGCAGCTGGGGGTTTTCATCCTTGTCCGGAGACTAGGAAGCTGATGGCTGGATAGAGGCTTCAGGTCAGCGCAGGCAGCTGTCTGGATAAGACCACCACTGGGGAGCTGACGAATGGGGTGCCCAAGGCGGAGCCAGGTCTCTCACTTTAGTGGGCCTCGTCCTCTGCACCAACCACACAGACGTCAGTCTTTGCTTGGGGTCTGCCGTCCTAAGCTTCCCAGGTTTGCCTCAGCCAGGGGACAGTCAGCCCTGAGTGGAGAGTACTTCCTGGGCAATGTGAGAAGAGTGAGCACACGCCACATCTCGAGACTGCCCCACGCGGTCCATGGCAGGTCCACTGGTGATGTCGCTCATGCTGCAGGCAGCCGGAGGAGGGGAAGGCAGTGCGGTATCACCATAGATGCCACAGGGAGGTGAGCACAGTGTGGTGGGCTCCGTCAAGAGTCCCAGATAGAACCGGGTGGGTAGAACAGCTGGGCCCCAGACAGCCTTGCCTGCAAGATGGCAGGGCTGGAGCAGGTGTCCCCAGAGTGATGCGTGAGTCCCGCACTCAGTTTACCCAAGGGCTGTCCGTGGAGCTTAGTCTGATATCTGTGGGCCTACAAGGCAGTCTTATGTCATGGATTCTCTCAGTGACAACTTGCTTATTTTCTGGTGTCGTTGAGGTTTGATCGTTCCAGGGAGGCTAAAGGATGATTATAGAATTACATGGAAACCACAGTTGTCACTGTGGAAGGGAAGGCTTGGAGCTGCTGACACGGTTAGAAGCCGTCACGACTGAAATTGCAGAGCTTGGTAACAGTCTGACTTCCATAGCCTGGGACACCCCCTGCAGAGCCAACCCAGAGGCCCCGGAGTGCAGCACAGGGGAGGCGCAGAGCCTCGTTGGGAGGAGCATGAAACTGCGAGTCAGAATTACTTGCCGAGAGCCCGTGGCGCACACCTGTAATCCCAGTGGCTCCGGAGGCGGAGGCAGGAGGATTGCAGGATTGCAAGTTCAAGACCAGAGGCAGTCTGTGTAACTTAGCGAGACCCTGTCTCAAAAAGTAAAAAAAAAAAAAGGCTGGGGCGCTGCTCAGTGGTCCAGCACTTGCAAAGCATGCAAGTGTGAGGGGCTGGGTTCAACCCCCAGTACTGAAAAGAAAAGAAGGGCTCACGTTTGTGGAGGGGCTCTAGGGATGTGTTCTGGCAGAGCTTGCTGCCACACGCCCATGCCCGGTTCTGTCTGGGTGCACTCACCACTAATGGTATCCTAACTTACGTCCAGAAGACCACAGGCTGTGCAGGCTGGTGAAGAGCAAGCGGAATGGCTTGGCCTCCCCCAGCCCTGCTGCCTGGAACTCCCAGGACCCTCTTGTTCTGCTTTCTCTTCCCCCTGGGCTGGTGTCAAGGGTCCGTGCAGAGGGCAGCCTGCTGCTGCTGCCTGCTGCCAAGGGGTCTCAGAGCAGAGCCACCTGCAAGGGAATGGGTGTGAGCGCTGCTTGAACCGATGTGGTGAGACTGAGTGAGTTGGTGGCAGCAGCTGCATCGCTTGCTGTGGATGCCTGTGAGTCATCTTATCACAAATTCTTGACCAGAAAGGGAAGTGGATTGAACGATGTTGTTAACTGTACACAGAAGAAAGCTGCCCAGGAAGCTCCGGAAGTGAAGGGACGTTCTAAGGCTGTAAAGCTTGGAGCATCCATGTGAGGCATATTCATATGGTAATGTGAACCACTGGTCATCATTTGTAGCGCTTCAACTCCCAATAATGTCTGCATTTTATTCTGAATTCCTTTTAAAAAAAACCAAGACATTTCCATTTGTACAACAGATTTGAGCTATGGCCTCTAAGTGTGGGGAGGTAATGTAACCCAAACTTTCAGAGCTGGCTTTTAATCTCTTAGAACAAGCCTGGTGCTATGGTGCACACCTATTATCCCAACTACTCAGAAGGCTGAGGCTGGAGGATTGCAAGTTCGAGGCTAGAGGCAGCCTGCGAGACCCTGCCTCAAAATGAAAAGTACAACATGGTCTGGGGGTGCAAGGCCCTGAGTTCAGCCCGGAGTACTACAAAAAGAAAAAAAAATCTCTGAGAACAATTGTTCTTTCTGCAGAGAAGCCACAGCCCTCTGAGCAGCATTTGCAGGCTCAGGTTGGCCTCATAAAAAAGTTAAATTTGAAAGACTGAAATTGTCCAGATTGCCTGTCAATTTATCTCTCATAAAGACCAAAACTCAATTCAGGCTTAAGTGTTTAGAATATCTTCCTCTCTATGAAATATGTAACCACCTGGAATAAAGTACTCATGCATTTATTAATATAATCTCATAACTATAATGGTGGTATTCTTTTTAATACAGGATTGGCAAAAAGGAAAACTAAGAGAACCTGTGCTGAGCTGGGGGAAGGGTCTTGGCGCGGTGGGTGTTCACGATGGTGTCTTCTCACCAGCCACCCAGCCAGTGTCGGGAGCCCGGAGGTGCGGCTCTGTGGCTGCTGACCAGGCAGCTGCTGACCGGGCAGCCAGTCCCACTTCCTGCAACTTCCTGCCCACATGCGTGCGGTAACCTTTCAGAATTCTCCGAGAGGCGTCCTTAATGAATTAAGTGCAACATACCTGTGGACCACTGAAAACACACACCTTCACTTTCAATCTTGAGCTCTCAGAAACCGCAGGATTGTTACGGCAATCGACACCGCCATCGCTCCAGATTCCCGAAACGTGGGCTTTGTGCCAAGCACGTCTGTCCTGGTGGAGAGAAGCCGCTCTCTTGGCTTTCCTGGACAGCGTGCGCGGGGAGCACGGTGGGGCTCAGGGTGCCCCGCAGAGCTCTGGCCGTGCCAGTTGTGGGTGCCACACTTCCTTGCACAGATCTGTCCAGAGGAGAACCTGGCAGCTGCTCTAATCCTCCAGTGAATCTTCCCTGGGCTTTGCCCCAGGCCTCTGGTGAAGACAGAGAGGTAAGGACACCAGTCGGGGATCTTGAAAGAATCAACCGTACTCTTTTCCTTATTTGATGTCTTTGTCTGATCTGATTCCTGCTCTTACAGAAATTATTATCTGATCGAATACTTTCAAGAGGTGCTTAACACTATAGCATGGACTACTGTGTATTGAGCAATGCCAGCGTGCCAGTCCCCAGTATGACAAATTTCTGTGATTGTCCCTAGTGTCTGCAGCAATGTGTGTAGGGATCTGCCATTCGCCCCTCTGGGAGAAGGTGAGAGACTCAGGGATGTTGAATATTTCACCAAATTCAAAAGAACACATAGAGCCGCCACTCAGAACTCGGTCACTGAACCCAGAGCTCGTTCTCTTTGTGCTGCTCCACACAGCTGTGCGCATGCTCTGCCCGGCATGAGCCTGGCTCCTTACAGTCACCGCTGTGCTGACGAGGAAGACCCCGTCAGCACATGGGGACAAGGGCTGGCCCTCTCAGCACAGGGTGGCACATCTGTGGGGCAGGGGTCCAGGGAGTGGCCTCTCTGACAGCCTGGGCTGGGCAATGCTGGAGGAGCCACGGTGACCTGCAAGGCACACGTGTGAGCAAACCTGCCCTTTGTGGTTCTAAGCCACTGACAGCTGGGCCACCTGTCCTTACAGAACAACCAAGCCCTCTTCTGCAGGGACGCCAAGGGGGACCCAGAGCCAGGGAGGGTGCAGGGGCGAGCATGACCCAGCAGCAGGAGACAAGTGAGGTGACAAGAAGCTGATGGACGGTTCTACAACGCCCTGAGGCAGAAGCAGATTGCGGCACTGGATCCCTAAGTCTTGCCGAATTGGGCCATTGAAAGCTGTTTTGAAAATAGCAAGACTGCCCGTCGTTGGCAACGTTTGGCCATTGCTGGAGAGAAGAGGCTGCAGGTGAAAGAGGTCAGCACAGAAAGTCAAGAGGGTTGGCCCAGCGCTGTCCACCCTCTCTGAGCTGTCACATGCTGGGCTGTGGGTTCACTGGCCCTGGTGTGCTGGCTGTGGGGAGCCGGTGTGAAGCGAGGGATGGTCAGCCGTTGGCACACTGGAGTTGGCATGTGGCTCTGGACAAGCCTGGCATTGCCCCGAGGCCGTGATGCGTTCCCGTCCCTGCACAGAGCACCCCATCACCAATGCACCTCCTGTAGTCATGGTTTCAGGGCCAGAAATCCAGCCCCAGCCTCCCCACCCCCTTGGGGCAGCACACGATCATCCACAGGTCCTTGAGGGGACTCAGTTCTTCCCAGATGGTGGCTGCTGGTCCAATGCAGAGACAGGACACTAAGAGGGGCCACTGAGGCAGAAGTCACGGTCCCCGGTGGCCAGTGGTGGAAGTGACCTGGCGTTGCGTTGCCCTGCTCTGCTCACGAGGGGCAGGTCACCAGTGGAGTCTCCACCTAGAGGTGGGTCCTGGAACTGCCAGGACAGGCGTAGTGAGAAATAACCAGGTCAAGAATGAATGAAGTACAGCCATAGTCAAAGAACAGGAAATTTATTTTACTTATTTATTTATTTATTTTGCGGTACTGGGGGTTGGACCCAGGGCCTCGCACTTGCCTGCTTTGCAAGTGCTGGACCACTGAGCTGCACCCCCAGCCCTTTTTGTTTTTTGTTTTTTTTTTTTTTGAGACAGGATCTCGCTAAGTTATGCAGACTATCCCTGGTCTTGAACTTGTGATCCTCCCACCTCCACCTCCCAAGCCGCTGGGGTTACAGGCGTGCGCCACCATGCCCGGCAGAATAGGAAATTTTAAGAATCGAAAGCACAGCCAGGTGGTTCCTGTGTGTCGGTCGGCTTAGGGTAGGGAAAGGGGATGGCGGAGATGGCTGTTAGTGGGTTCAGACATCCCTGGAGGGGTTTTCTGTCTGGGCCACAGAAAATGCCTCAAAGATACTTCCCAGGTGCCAGTTTGGGGCACCTCCCCACTAAAACCCACAAGGGGAGTCTGGGGCTGAAGTGCAGCTCTGGGAAGCTCCTGGCTGTCCCTGTCCCACCTGCCTGCCCATGTGGGGCTGCGTCAGCCCAGGCACGGGTCTAAAATCCAGACGGGCTCTGTGGTGGGCACTGGCCAGCTCAGGACAAGCATCTCCTGAGGGGCGATGCCCAGCAGCAGGCCAGCGTGCATATGAAATCCCCTCTAGACCCCCCACACCAGGAGCCTGGACACTGGGCAGCCACACGGTCTATGGCACAAGGCAGAGACCTCCGTCCCCCGCCCTGGCCCTGCACTCTGTCTCAGTGACAAGTGTGAAGATGAGAAGCTTGTCCCATGGACCTCGCACTGGAAAGTCCCTCCAACCTGGTTCGTGGAGGGAGCACGGTGGTGGCGCCCACGCCCCCAGGGGGCAGTGCCTGGGGGGGACATGGTGGACTGAAAACCACACCTGAGGCGTGGGCAGGGGGCTCCACCCCCAGGCTGGTCCAAGTTCAAGCAAGGAAGGGACCATCCTCATGGCAGTTCCAAGGGTCCTGCAGAGGGGTGCAGGGGGGGTGCAGGGCCAAGGTGGGGGTACGCCCCAGGAATGAAGACACTGCCTGCTCGGGAAGGCAGGGAGCGGGGTGCTGGGAGCAACTCCTCGGACTTTGCCTGAAATTTGGGGCCGTAGTTTGATATTTGAACTCCAGGACAGAAGCAAGGGTGGGCCTCGGCCGTGTTGGGTCTGACCTCCGTGAGGACCAGTGTGGCTGCATCACTGGGAGGCAGGAGGGCTGTCCTGGGGGAGGTGTGGCTGGGGGGGTGCACCGTGGCCCTCCGCCCGCACTGGCCCTGTGCCCTTGCTGAGGCCTCCCTGCCTCGTTCCTAGGGCCCCTGGGAGGCCACGTCTCACGCCAGCCCCCAAGCCGGGGCAGCTGCCGTGCAGAGCTCTGCTCCGTGTTTGTGGGATGCCTCGGGGTCAGGTGGCCGCCCTGTGGACCTGTGTGTGCCCAGCTCCGGGTGCAGCCCTGGGAGGCAGCTCCGCCACAGCCCAGAAGGGAGAAAGCCCAGAACGCCGTCTACTTGTGACTCTTGGACAGAGCTGTGGGCAGAAGACCAGCCCAGGAGGGGCCGCCTCAGCCCAGGCCCTGGCCTGGGGTCCAGCTGGAGGCCCTGGGCAGCCCCAGGACTCCTCAGGGCAGCCCCGTAGACGGCGACAAGGACACGGCGGTTCTCGGATGTGAGCCCCGCACATCTGTGTCTCCAGGAACCGTCTCCGGGATGGGCCTAAGGATCTGCCAACGCAGCTTATTACCGAATCCCGCTTGCTACAACCTCCATTATCTGGTTTGTGTGATGCTCAGTAATGGGAAACATATTAAGTATTCAAAGTATTCTGTTTACTTCAGTGAATGCAATGAGATCAATAGCAGTTGCTACTCAGAAACCTGGGAAAGTAATTTTCTGGAATTGATTCTAAAATATTTTAGCAACTCAGGGGGGTGGAGTGTTGTCAGCCTGATTGTCGATAAAGTACGGGTCAATTACAGAGCGGCCACGGTCTAAATTAATGCCACATGCTGGCGTGTTCGGGCCACTCAACATGCGTCTCCTTCTAAGAGGACTCGACATTGAACCTGGGGTCTGTTTTGCTTTTCCAGTGGGGACCTCTCCAGGGGATCACTGCCCAGAGAGGGCTGTGGGGCGGAAAGGGGAGTCCAGAGAGTCCAACTGGGTGCTGGCTCAGATTTCCACCCCGTGCGGCTTCAGCAGTGCCCACAGGGTCGGACTGTGAGGCTGGTTTCTGCCTCTGTGCTCAGGGGAGCCTGCAGCCTGCCCTGTGGTCTAAGGAGCCACACACCGGCCTGACCACCTGTCCAAGGTCAGCACTGTGGCGTGCTGGCTCTGCACACTCTTGTCCTGGTCCACGTCCTCAGCAGGTGTCCCTGAGTGCCCATGGGCCATGTTGCTTCGTGGAGTCTGAGATGACAAGGAGGAGACGCAGCTCCCACAACTTCTAGGTGCTCCTGCAGCTGCCCGGTGCACAGAGCCACAGGCGGCCAGGGCCTGACGTCCTGGGCCTCAGGCTGAGGTGAGGCAGAGGCAACACAGATGGCTCACCGGGTCTCAGCGCCTGGCCCCACAGGTCCTGTCCCAGCGATGTCCACCCACACCAGTGCCCCGATCTTTCAGTTTTAGCCTTGGAGCAAACTTCATTTCCTCTGTTTCCAAAGCTAACAGAGTCCTAATAGCCAAGGAGCAACCATTGCTTATTGTCGTTGAGTGCCATCCAGTTGGTTACCTCTCGTACTGACCCTGTGTACAACAGAACGAAACGCTCCCTGGCACTATGCCATGCCTGGCACTATTGTCAGTGCTCCTCTGCTATTTAAAGGGTTTTTGATGGCTGATGGTTTGGGGAGTGGGTTGCCAGGTCCTTCTCCCAAACCTACAGCTCCTGGTATTCCCAAGTAGTCTCCTATCCAAGTACTAACAAGGCCCGACACTGCTTAGCTTCTAAGAGCTGACAAGATCGCCAAGGTGGTTTGGCTGTAGGCTAATGATTGCTTATTAAAAGATAAATTGAGCATCTTATAGGTTATATTTATATGAAAGAATATACAACATTCCCGGTCTCAAGCGTTTATAGTCCAGCTGGCTGATGAGCAAGAGCCACAGCGTTTTGAGGAGAGATACGCTGGGTGTGGCTCTCAGGTGCTCAGTCAGTGGCAGGAAGGAGAGAGGGATTCGAGCTGGAGGCAGGAGGGAGGACGTGTGGGGAGTCCCACTTAGAACTCCGGCCTCAGAGACCCCAGGCCCCCCTGGGCATCCCTGGGCTGCACCCTGTGGGGACGTCAGAGGATAGAGGCTGGCCATGTGGACTGCATAGGACAGGGCGCTAAGGGTTGCTGTGAACCAGGGAGATGCACCTGGTGGGAGCTGACAGGGGAAGGGGTGGAAGAGGAGGAGGAACCCCGGGGGGCCTGGGCAGGACAGTTGTAGGGGGTGGAGGGAGGAACGTGCATGAAGAAGGGGCTTCAACGCGGGGCCCCGCCCACGCAAGAAGCAGGATTAACCCAGAGGGCCAGGCGTGGCAGCTGGAATCTGGGACAGAACCAGAACTCTGCTGAGTGTCCGCCCTGGCCAGGTTCCTGGAGAGCGTGCCGGCCTCCCTCCTGGCGGGGAGCTCAGGGGCACTGGCCTGAGCGCCGCAGCTGGAAGACTGGTGGGCACTGACCTTTACGTTTACGTCTCAGCCTCTGGCGCTCCTGACCCAGTGAGCCGGCTGGCCTGAGGGCTTTTCCCGTTTTCTGTTTTGTGTTTGTTTTATTTTTGTTCTATTTTCTTTAAACCTAGAAAGATTATTTCTTGAACATAGTAGAAAATCTTCATCCATGAACAAAACCGCTACAAACATTAGATGCATTTTTGCTTCATAATTTCCAAAATCATTTTGATAATCAATGTTTTCCTTTTTTTTTTATTTTTTAACAACAGATCACATTAAAAGGATGAACAGAGCCGGGAGAGTGAGGCACATCTGTAATCCCAGCACCTCGGGAGGTGGAAGCGGAGGATCATGAGTTTGAGGACAGAGGCAGCCTGTGCAATTTATCAAGACCCTGTCTCAAGATAAAAAAAAAAAAAATTAAAAAGGGGCTGGGGGCAGAGCACTTACAAAGCCTGTGCGAAGCCTGGGTTCAGCTGCCCTGTGCCATTAAATGAATTCATTAATTAATAAATCCAAGCATGAGGAAAAGCACGTGCAGTTAAATTCTGCCCTTGGTCTCAACGCACCCCTTCCCTTTCCGGAATTTATTATTTATTTTCATTTTTATTGGTTTTTTTTTTTTTGTTTTTTTTTTTGTTTTTTTTGGTACTGGGGGTTGAACCCTAGGGCCTCGCACTTGAATGCTCTGCAAGTGCTGGACCACTGAGCTGAACCCCAGCCCATTTTTTTTTTTACTTTTTGAGACAGGGTCTCGCTAAGTGATGCAGACTGTCTCTGGTCTTGAACTTGCCATCTTCCTGCCTCCGCCTCCCGAGCTGCTGGGATTATAGGCGTGCGCCACCGTGCCCGGCTACCCTTTCCAGAATCTCATATTTATCTTCTGTCTTTCCTTCATCATCGTGCCACACAGGCACACGTGCCTGTGATACACACGGACCTCTTCTCTGCCTCTGTTTTGACTTTCTGTGAAGAGCAACATCTGGGCCAGTTCTTCTGTTACTTTGTTTCACTCAGTTTGATTTGGTTTGGGGATGCGTTAGCGTGCAAGCCCATAGCTGGACAGTACGTTTCATAGCATGGGACCTCCGCTGTGCAGCAGACAGGCAGCACTTCCTCGACAGAGGCTCTGGAATGTTCCATATCCAGGGGCTTTGTCCGGCTGCCAGGTGCACCACACTCTCCTTTAGCCACACATCTGTGCAGTATTTCATGTTTTCAGACCGGTCACCATAGGGAGGACTCAGAAGGGGCCTCCCTGGCTCCTCTCCTCCACCTCAGGAGGCCTAATGTCATGGGATCTAATAACTACCCAGTGGTCTTCCTCCCACAGATGCCTCTAACCTGCTCTGCCCGTTTCTCTCTCTCTCTCTCTCTCTCTCTCTCTTTTTTTTTTTTTGCATTTATTTGTGGGTTCTTCGAAATTCTCTACTACTCTGGCTGGGAATCTTGGCTAATCTCTTGGCTGGTCTTCTACTAGCGTTTGCCTTTTCAAACCCTTTGAGGAGTCTTGAAGAGCTAAATTCATAATTTCAATTTAGCTGACTTCATCCATTTTCCCTTGATTGTCCCAGGGAACTGCTGGGCTTTGCAGCCGGCTTTGAGTTGGCAGGGCACGTGTCCGCTAAAGCCCATCCTCACAGGGTCTCTAGGCCTTTGCAGTTGATACTCCGTATCAATTGTAGGTTTCCTCTGAGGCTTCTTTTGTTTTCCCCAGGGCTGCGGCTGGCTGGAGCTCAGTTCAGATGCCTCATCCATGACATATTGGGGCCTTCTCTTAGAGATAGGCTTTCCCATCTGGCCACCTCTACATCTTTTAAGACAATTTTATAATTTCACTCATAAAAATTTTACACGTGTGTACATCAGTTTCTAGAAAACCAATGTTTTGGTTGATACTGTAAAAAAATACTCCTTATAAAATTACTCTTTAACAGTCAATTGGTGTCATTAAAATGAAATAGATAATGTTCATTGACTTGATATTCAATAATCTCCCTTAACTCTCTTTTTAATATGTCATCTATCTATATTAAATCTGAGGACTCTTTTGTAGAAAATAATGTCATCTGTAATTAAGGACAAACTTTGTTTTCTTCCTTCCAAAGTTTTTTTTTTTTTTTTTTTTTTTTTGCGGTACTGGGGGTTGGACCCAGCACCTCGCGCCTGCATGCTCTGCAAGTGCTGGACCACTGAGCTGCACCCCCAGCCCATTTTTTACTTTGTTTTGTTTTTGAGACAGGGTCTCGATAAGTTACGCAGACTGCCTCTGGTCTCGAACTTGCGATCGTCCTGCCTCCGCCTCCCGAGCCGCTGGGATTACAGGCGTGCGCCACCGCGTCCGGCCCTTCCAAATTTTTATAACTTGAATTTCTTTTGCTTATCTTATTCTATTAAACAGTAGCATTGCTCTTTTGGTACAATCTTTGTGAAGCATATTTGTTCTTCTTTTTTCTGAGAATGTCCATATTCAATTTTTATTCTCACGAAGAATTCTAATGATTTCTCCTCAGTGAAGTCTCCTGGGAAGTTGGCATCCATCTCTCTGCTCCTGGGACATCCACTGTCCACCCCTCCAGTCCTGGGAAGTCAGCGTCCAACTCACCACTCCTCTGCAACCAAACTCGTCCAAGGAGAGCTGACCTTGGCCATCTTTACTGTGCTTGAGTCGAGGTCACCCCCACCCTGCCCTCTTCGCTGCCTGTCTCCACCTTTCCATTGGAAACAGCAGGTGACAGCTGCTCAGTTGCCAGTCTTGATTGGGATGCAGAGGGGTCACAGGAGACCCTGGCAGGCACTGGTGTGCACGGACACTTTCTGAGCTCCTCACGCTGGTCATTACGCAGCTATGCAGCCGGCTTCTCCCACTAGGTCTGCCTGTGGGTGACATCCTCAAAAAATTAAAATATATAAGTTGAAACTTCAATGAAGTATTGCCCACCGTTATCTCGGGCTGGGATTTAGCTCAGTTGGTAGAGCGCCGCTCTGCAGTCTCCGAAGTCCCGAGTTCAATTCACAGCACCGCAAAAATGGGAGAAGGACCTGGCAACCCACTCCCAAGGCAATCCTGAAAGAGTCAGCCATTGAAAACCCCATGAGGGTCGCTATGAGTTGGATACCGACTTGACAGCACACAACAACAAAAACCGTTTTCTGATGGGCTGGGTGTAGGGCGCAATAAACTTCCCACTGATTAGACGACAGTGGATGTCGTGGACCTCGGGGAGAGACTGTTGGAGCAGAGGCTGAGCCCAGCATGGAGCCGAGAGAGGAGCCCACCCTGGAGACTGCGGTCCATTCCCTGGGCTAACCAGCATCCTAAACAGACCTTCCATGGAGGCTGCGTCAACAGGGGTCTGAGGACCTGCAGCGCAGAGTTCAGCCTTGGCCCTGGCCCTGAGCGGGTGGGCAGGCGGCCCTGAGTGAGGCCATTTTGCAGTAGCGTTCCACCCAAATAACCCAGGGGCAGGTTGGACACAGCGAAGCACCGTGCTTGGAGACCTTTCATTCTTGGGACCTGGCCCCCGTGGTGTGACAGGAGACCTGGCCTTACCCTGTCTTCCCCCCAGTGGTCGGCACTAACCCTGGTCCGGACAGCAGAGCACGTGGAGCGGGGTCACCTGCTGCTGGGAGCAAAGGAGAATGGAGGAAAACTGAGCAGTCTGCCTGAGCCGCCCATCTGTGAGCAGCGGAGGGCCTCTGGCTCCCGTCCTGTGGGTGGCGCTGCTTGTCACACGGGGCCAGTGAGTGAGCAGAGGGGTGGGGGACGGAGAGCTGCCTGGGTCGGCCCCGCACAGGTCAGCACAGAACCTTCCAGGAACCCAGAGAGGTCAGGGGCGGGGGCCCCTTGGGGATGGATCTTAGAGACAAGGGGTTCTCAGCCAGGAGTGAGACCTGAGAAAAAGTGATCCGTCCACTTCCTGCTCCCCATAGACTCCAAAGAAATCAGTTACCATCGCGCATCCGTTCATTGCTTTCTTTCTTTGACGTTGGATCTTGGGACAAATCCAAATCACACACGTTTTTCTCTTTTGCTTCGGTCATTCATCAGCTGCCTGCCACTGCTGTGAAGTTTGAACGTCTTTGGCCCGTGGGACTCCCGGGCCTTGGCTCTGCCGCCCGGGGGCAGATTCAGACAACGAACCTGCGTCTCTGGTTAGCCAGAATCATGAGCTACGGCCTGGGCTTTCTGCTCATTTCCTGTTCACTGTCTACTAAATCATGACTTAGATTCGCGCCGTGGTTTTGATAGAACATCACGGCCGTGCACATCTCCCAGGGCGCCTTCTGTCCTCCACGGCACATGCTGCTTGGCTTCAAGTCCCCGGGGATGAGAGTCTATTTGTTACCTGTCCTCCAGTTTTACTTCACATTAGATAATCTGAGGGACTGGGAGGAAATGACATCTCCAGACCGTGAACTGTACTTCAAAGTGCCAACCTTTATTAACGAAACGGTTGTCGTATTGTGAATTTAGTATAAATGTGTGCCGCCCAGCTCTCCAGTGGGCGCCTCGGGGCTGCCTGCAATGGTTAGCCTCTGGCTCTCCTCTTCCCTCTCCTTTCCTTTTCTTTCCTTATCTGTCCCCCTCCTTTCCTCCCTCCTTCTCTCTCTCCCCCTTCCTCCGTCCCTCCCTCCCTCCTCCCTGACTCTTTCTCTCTCTCTTCTCCATTGTCTAACAGGCTAAAATATGACCTTGGCTAAAGTTCAGTTTACATCTTGGATCCTCTACTTTGGCTGATCCATCCCATTTTCCCTCTGCACCCTAAGCATCCCTCAAAGGGTGAGGAAGACAAGGTGAGTCCATGCTGAGGAATGAATCACCCCGGTGCAGGACTCAGTTCACAGCACTCAGGCCCCAGCCCTCCCTGGAATGTGTGACCTCCCTCCCCTCACCCCCTTGCTCCCCTTTCCTTTGCTCGCCTTAACTCCAGCCCTTTCTGGCACTTCCCTGTTATTCCAGATCCTTGAATCAAATGCTCCAAAACACCAACTGAGCCATCCTTCCAGTCTTGCTGGATTCTGCTTACAACAAATAGGGTGGACAAAGTAACAGTTACCCCAACCAGGGGGCTCCTAAACCTGGGTCACAGACTTTGTTTCTGGTTCTGACAGTTTCTGCTTGGTCAAGAAAAGGGAAGGAAGGAAGGAAGGAAGGAAGGAAGGAAGGAAGGAAGGAAGGAAGGAAGGGAGGAAGGAAGGGAGGAAGGGAGGAAGGGAGGAAGGAAGGGAGGGAGGGTTGGAGGGGGGTGAGAAGTTCCGTGCCTCCATGCCAGCCGTCCTTGGTCTTTTCAGTGCTGAGTGGTGAACCCCTCCACACCCTTCTGGGGAGAAGGGACAGCCATGCCTCAGCCTCTGAGGAGGAATGGCAGCATTTATTATTTTAATGAGTTTTTTGTTCATAAAAATGTCTGGATGAGCCTGCTACAGTGACACACGCCTATAATCCCAGAGATGTGGGAGGCAGAGGCAGCCTGGCTAATTCAGTGAGACCCTGACTCAATATACAAAATAGAAAATGGACTGGGTGCAGCCCAGTGGTAGAGCACTTGCAAAATATGTGATTCCCTGGGTTCAACCTGCAAGTTACCACACCAGAAATACCCACAGGGATGAGCTTTCCAATAAGACGGCGAGTTTCCCCTGAGTGATGAGGTAAAACAAAAACAAAAACAAAACAAAACAAAAAACAAAACCACAGCCTCTACGCAGTAGAAATAGGGGTAAGCAGAGCTCACTGGACACCATCGGGGACAGGAGGGTGGCTGGTGTCGCTAAGCAGAGCCCCAGTGATGTGAGGTGGGTGGCGAGGAGAAGACCCCGGCCCCTGGCACAGGGCAGAGTGAGGGGAGTGCGGGGCGGCCATGCCAGCACCTGCCGTCCTCCGTGAAAACTGAGCTGCAGCTTTCCAGGGAGCAGGTTGGGGACCATCTGATGGTGGTTGGACTTGTCCTCCCTACCAGCTTTGGATATTTAATAAAAATGTTGCAAAAGCATCTTTAGCGTCCCGAAAGAAGAGGGAAGTGCTCAGCTGTGGAAAGAAGGCGAGATTAAAGACAGGCTGGGGCACATCATCGGACACAGGTGAGCTGCATTGTTGCTGTTGTTGTTAGGTGCTGTCGGGTTGGTATCTGACTCATAGAGACCCTCATAGGGCTTTCAATGGCTGTTTCGGGATTGCCAGGGGAGTGGATTGCCAGGTCCTTCTCCCATTTTTGCAGTGCTGGGAATTGAACTCGGGGCCTCAGAGACTGCAGCACAGCTCTCTATCACTGAGGTAAATCCCAGTGAGCTGCATTACAAAAGGAAAAATCCCCCCAAACACAGTATGTTAAATGAATTAGAATGTCGCTTCCCTCCATCATGAGCGGCTCAAGGTCAACCTCGTGGTGGGCAGGACACGGGCTCCAGGCGGTCCTGGGCCTCATGGTCCCTGTGCATCTGCCTGTGGCCTTGTGGCCCCACGTGAAGTTCCTGTTGGCCACTATGCTCAGTCCTCCTGGGCAGCAGGCGTGGTGCTGATGAGGCAGCGAGGTGTGGGCCGGGTCACACGCTCACGGAGACAAGAGAGGCGGGGCCAGGAGGGAAGGTGCCACAGCTCAGCAGACAGCCAGGCTGAGGGCCTTGATGCCTGAAGGGGAAAGGGGCGGGGTCGCATATGGCCTTCAACCTCCACCATGACGTGAAAGACACGCAGGCCCAGAGAGGAAGGAAAGGAGATGGTGCAGCCGGCGGAATCTGCACTCCAAGAACCCTGGAGGTGAGGACCCCAGGACTCACCTGGCCCCATATCCCTGGAGCTGTGCGGCCTTGGGCCACCCAGCTGCCTCTCTGTGCCTCAGTTGCCTCATTTCTAAATTGCAGATAATCAGATGGTCATGGCGCCTGCTTTGTAGGATTGTCGTGAAACGTGAATGAGTAAACAGACATAAGCAGGAATATCAGGCAGGCTGAGGGTCGGCGGCCGCCTCTCCGTCGACCTGAAACCCCCTTTCTGTACCTGCTTCATGAGGCTGCAGCTGGGACCGGCCAACCAGGGTCCTCCTGCCCGGCTGGAGCCAGCGCAGGCTCTGCGGTGGGGCCAGGAGGAAAGGGGCCTTGCTTCTCCTCTCCACATCTTTCCGTCTCCACACCTGTCTTCCTCCTCTCTTCTTGGGCGCTTCACCACCGCTGCATCTCCTCCGTGGCTTCGGCGCTTGATTTGGGGGCTGTCGCTGCAGGGGCGGGTCTGGCCCTGCTTCTCAGAGTGACGTCCTCTCTCCGGGGCTGGCCAGCTCCTGAGGTCGAGGAGTGGTAGATCCGAGAACTCAAGGACAAGGAGGGTCTGCACCTGGTCCCGTCGCAGGCCCGCTGGGTGCTGTTCTGGAAGGAGCTGGTGCTCGCCGGTGCCTACTGTGAGCTGAGAGGCCCAGGGAAGAGATTCCGAGAGCACGGCGGGTGGGACAGGTCAGATCTCAAGGCAGGTTCGTGGGTCCGCGGCCCCTCACAGTGCTCGCGGGAGCACGGGTGTCCTCAGCTGTCCAAGTGTCTGAGCCTGGAGTTGAACCGGAGACTACCTCTCCCTTCAGGGTCCAGCTTGGACTCAGAGTTCCGGAGGCGGAGGCTCTTCCAGGGCTGGGCTAGGGCTTCTGCACACTCCCTGTGACTCTCAAGGCCAGGCACACCTTAGGCGCTGAGCAATGTCCACTCGTCTCAGTGCCACGTGAGTTCCCTTGCCGTGGCTGCACGCTCCTTTAGGAGCAGCCTCAGTGTCCCTCTCAGTCTTTCTTTTCTTCACGTGATATGACCACTTTACGATCACTCCTGAAGCCAGAAGCTGCTGAGCAGTTAGCTGTGTGTTTACTCACTGCAGAAGACTTCTGCTTTCAGGCCAGGTGCACACACCCCAGCGCAGTATTTGCTGATGCAATGGACAGGCCACCCCAGCTGCTGCTTCCTCCATGTGCAAGTGTGCTGTATGTCTACCATGTGTGGGTCGTGCATGTGTGTGCTCACACATGCCTGTGTGTGCATGTATGTACCTGTGTGTGCCCATGTGTTGTGTGCACATGTATGTACATGCCTGTGTGAGTGTACACGTATTTGCTTGTGCATGCACACACATGGTTTTGCTCTGGCCATGTAGAAATTGCCTTTACAGCATAAGACACGGCATTGTAGACACTGTTGACCTGGTGGAAATGAACAAAGAAAACTAAAGAACACTGTTCTTGGACGGCTTCCTGTAACTCAGGATGACATTCATTAATCAAAAATACTAGATTCCTCTTTCTGAATAAGGGATAAAACTTATTCAAGCAGTCAGGACCTGGGCGGCAGACATCAGCATCTCAGTGTTGGACACGGTTCTTTAGCGCCCTCTGGGGGTCTGGGCGAAAAGTGTGGTTTCTCCAGCCGGAATGAGAATGATTTAGCAATGCCACTGCAGAGCCACAGAGGCCACGCTCAACATTTGACCTTTTAATTTTACGGCTTAGGAAACAGCGGCCTGCTGTCCTGCTGGTTGCCCAGAGCTACCCCTCTATCTTATTGCAGTTTTTGTTGGCGTCTCTTTTCCTCTGGTTGGCTCAGAGCGAGTTGACACCCTGCAGCCTCCCCGATGAGCAACGCAATTGTAATGACTTCATAAAAACCAATTGTCTCCTCCAAATAAGAGGAGCTCATGTGCACATCGTTAGGGAAACTTAAGACATATTATGTATTTCGATGCTTAAAGTAATCTTATTAAATACAGTCAGTATAGCAAGTGTCGCGATACACATTTTCACATGGGGAAACTGGAATTTAGAAAAATCCAGTGATTTGGCCAATGTCAGTTTTCTATCCAGTTCAGCCACCGACAAATTTTTACCATTGCTGCGTATTAATGCGTAGAATTCCACAACCGTAGTTTGTAGCTTTTGTTCTAGCGTATGGGTGAATTGCATATCCGTTTCCATTGGCTGTCAACATAAATGGCCTCCACTATCAGATGGAGGTTTCAAACCTCCAGGATGACCGAGGATGGGGGAAGTGATCAGGAAAGTGCTCACCGCTCAGCAGGGCAAGCGGCATCTGCTCCCAGTGAGAGTCAGGGTCCAGTTTCTCCCTAGACTCAGGACTGAGATTCCAGGGAGTGAGTGTCTGAGTCACTCGCCAGGCGCACACAGTCTCCATTATAACCAAGCCCAAGGCTGATGGGCTACACAGGGAGCTAGGTCTCAGGTCTGAGTCACACCGGGGTAAGGACAAGACCCCAAGACTCGCCCAGCCTACTTGAATTAAGCACACATACACTGTGCACCCAGGGTTCTTTGAGGGACCCTCGGATAAACTTTTATATTGTCAAGGACCAACTGTCTGAAATTCACTATTGCTTTTCTTTTTTTTTTAATTGCCTATAAAAATGTTTATTTTATTGGAAAATTTTAATGTACACCTTAATGTGATTCATTCTGACATGCTTTTCATTGTGACATCTTCATATATGCATTTTGTTGTACATTATTCATAGGTTCCCCCTTACCCTCTTGTGCGCTTCCTCCCTGTCCCACCCCCCCATTAAAGACTTCTCTACCATTTACTTGTCTTTTTATGGTAATAGTTTTCTATATATCCTTGGGTTCCAGTTCTGTTTAAGATAGAAACTTTTTCTGTAGTGAACTTTCTTTTTACTATTGATTTTCTAGTCATCAGTAATTCATGGAGAATCTGAGGGCAGAAAGCCTGGCTCGAGTGACCTCACTGAACAATGCACCGCGGTTCCTGCAGGGCGCCCAGGAGGAGGAGAACCAGCTTCTGCACTGAAGGCTGCTGGTCCTCGGTGCCCGAGCCTGGCGGTGCCACGTGAGACACAGGAAGGAGATGCCGCACAAAGACCATCCCGGAACCCAGCACAGGCCTGAGGCTGTGGGCGCCCGGGCACTGGCTGCCCTCCCGCCCCGTGCCTGGTAGTGAGCAGACTTCACCCTCCGGCCCTTGACAGCCACCCAGGAACACACAATGTTCTGTGTCCCGAAACGTTAACTGGGGCTCACTGCAGACTGCAGACGGCCCACGCTCGCACTGACTCAGCAATGGCTCAGTGTTTATCAACTGCCATAAATCGGTAATTTTCAGGTTAATTCATATGTAGGCTTTTATTCTAATTCAGTCATGGACAGGTCAGTGTGCCCCTAAAGCTAAGATTTCCGTAGTGCCTGTGTGAGTAATCAGCTAGGTAGCTGCATCCTCAGCACCAGGTTTGTTAGTTGGTTGAACGTATCCGCACATCACTTGGTTGCTCTGGTCACTGAAAATGTTACCTAGTCAAGTATTGCTGTGATAAAAGGACTAACATCACTTTATACAACACAGATATTCACGCAAAACGCTGCTGTGACTTGACACTTGACAAACTCCTCCTGTTCCAAATACACCTGACATTATATAAACAGAAATAACACAACACAGGCAGGCTGGGGGTGGAGCCCAGAGAGTGAGCCGAAGTCCCAACAGTGATTAGGAGCGTGCGGCAGGGCCTCTGGGGTGCCACGTCCTGTGTGAGACAGTCCTGGGCCCAACAGGGAACACGCTGAGGAAGTTCGACCCTCCTACGCCAATTGCCACGCGCTGCCGCCCTAGGCTGCAGCTCGCAGGGACCACAGCTGCTGGGGCGTGGGCTGGGAGGCTCCACCCAGTCACTCTGCTCTGGGGAAGGACATGCACAGGTCACCCAGTTTCCCAAGACTGAAACCCCAAATCCGCCACAAGGGCCATCCCCCAATGGGGCTGGTGGCTGAGCAGAGGCTTGCGTTGTATGAGGCATTATTTAAGTCACAGAGATGTCTGAGGTGAGGGAGGAAGTGCGCAGGTTCCGTGCGGACGTAATATCGTTCTGTGGGAGAGCCTGCCGCTTCTGAGGACCCGGTGCCTAAGGAGGTCCTGCGATCCACCCCCGCCCCGATCCCAAGGAATGACCGTATGCACAACTTACGTTTTACAAACACCGTGTCCCTCCCCTGGATTATGAAGTCCACTTGACTTGAAGTTAGATATCCAGATGAATGTCTGTCATGTGGGGCACATGCCTCCCAGTCTGGCCCGGATGTTCGGACGGTCGGTGCCGCCACGCAAACTGATACTAAACACAATTCACTGGGAGCCTTGGGTGAGGCGCCCAGACTCCTGTGGCCCTCGGGACACTGGCAGAGATGGGAGAAAGGAAAAGCCCTGGGTGCTTTTGCCTTGCAGGGACAAGCACAGCTCTCTATTTCTCTGCCCTGATAAGAAAACCCAAAGCGTACAGCTTTAAGTGCTAGCAGCTCTTACACAGTCTCAAGGGCAGGTGCTTCCATGTTGTAGGTCTCGGGGGAGAGTGAGTTCTTTCCTTGTTGATGGTCATGGCAGGAGAACATTCTTTCCTCACCGAAGGTCTGAGCGAGAGAATAGAGACAGCTGTTTCCTCATCAGTGGTCCAGGCGGATAAAAGCGGATCTTTCCTTGTTGGTGGCCCAAGGTCCAGGGGGGAAAAAGGGTCGAGCTGCCGCAGTGCAGCTCCTTATATAGCTCGCCCATGGAATGGCCTGAGCCAATCATCTTTGAGTCCAATTGTCCAGTCAGGTTCAGGGGATTTGTGAAGGGTTTTATACAAATGCCCAACCAAGTTACTTTCATTTTCCCTAGATTCCTAATTTACAAACCAGATCTTGAAAAGCTGTTTTCCCAGTTTTTGGGTTTTTGCCAATCTTCTCCCAATTTTTCCCCACACTGTCACATGACCACATGGATGGATGAATGCAGGTCAGGGGCTCCTTGCCCGAGTGACTGACCCCAGGAAGTGGGCACAAGGGCTCAGCTGGGTACCAGCAGTACTTCACGTGCTGCCCCACACGTCCGCTATGCAGAGGACATCCGGAGCTGAGCCGTCTCTGCTGGACGATGCTGGTTTCCCTCAGCTCTTTTGAGTCTGAGCTGCTCACTGGTAACCGACTGACAGGCTGGGTCCCGAGCACCCTCTCAGGGATTCACTCAACCCACTCCTTCACCTTCCACCACCACACATCCGCCATGAAGGACTTGCTGAACGCTGTCACGCAGACGGCCTGGCCGCACTATCCTGAGGACATGCGCTGCTTCATGTGGACAGCATGTGGCTTGCACTCATGGCCCCCAAGGTCTGCAGAAGGAAGAGGAAGTCTCCCTCGTGGTCGGGGTTCAGGAACCCAGGACTTTGGGACGGAGTAGTGCCTCTGTTGGATAGACCACCTCACTCATCCCAAGCATCTGACTTGGGACACAGATACCTCCAGCTCTCCAGCTCGGCAGACCTGCCGACTCTTCACTTCCACACTTTGTAAAGGGGGAGGACGTGTGGATGTTCTGTATTTCTCATGGTAGGTTTTATCACTCCGCTTCACATAATGGTTTCTTACTTGACATGTGTCTCTGTGCCTGAGTGAATCTTGTCCTGCAGGTACAACACTGGATTTCTGGGAGTGTGAGGGTTGCAGCCAGAGGCTGAGGAGCCCAGCACCACAGGTGGATCTGGTTCCAGCTCAGATCAAAACACACACTCGGGGTAAGCACACTGATGTCATCAAATGTATTTTACTGCATGATAACTTACTGTGCCACAGGCTGGAATGTGCAAGATGTTGTCACCGTCCCCTGCTCAGTTTATTAACACATGGTACAAACATTTGCTTAGTTCAGTAGATCACAAGATCCCCGTGAACCGTGAGTGGTTCACACCCACAAGCCCTTCAGAGTGGCATTGCGCCTGCCTGTTTTATAAACTAATCAACTGTTTGTTGAAAATTGTGCCTGGCGGGATTTTCAATAATATGCAGACAATACAATATTAAGACAATCACTAACACTGCAATTTCAGTCTCTGGATATGAACTTCACTGAAAATATAATGTCCGTTTTTGTGATAAGATGTAATTATTCAAAAAAAAATCAAGCCCATGCACATGTGTGCACACAGAGTGAAGACCCAAAGCCTAGGTCATGGTCACACATTGTGAATCATTAACATCAAGATAATGAGAAGAAAACAGTATAACCGTGCCATGCTATCACAGGAAAAGTAAATTGTTAGGTGGCCCCAAATATGGACAGTCAAAACTGCCTGTAGACGGAGAAAGTGTTACACTAAAATGCACAAGCAACCATACCCAATGTCCAGACACCTGCCCTGGACGACACCGGAACTCAAGACACGTTGTGTTAGCAGTTCTCTCGCCCACTCTTCCTGGCCAGCCTCCAACACGGAGGCTGAGGCGGACAGGTGTGGTTGGCAAGCTCCACACCTACTCAACGTGCTCCTGTTCCAGGCCCATCTATCGAACACAACTCACCAGCTTCTTTTTATTTTCTGTGAAGCCAATCTGTGATGGAGAGCCGCGATACCGTAAGACATCCCGAACTGGCTAATTTTCAGAAACACACAATCAGACATACCCTGAGATGCTGCACAGGACTTAACAGGGTCATGTCAAATTTAAGATGTGAGTTACCCAAGACACCATTTCTTACATGATGTTTTGTGTTCAACATACAAGCTGAACAAATCAAGAGACTGGGAAACGTGTTCAGGTCAAAAGCTCCACTGGCTTATGGAGAAGATCCCAATGACCCACATCTAAGGATGGTCAGAACTTAGCCAACCGTCTCTACAAGAAGCTTGTCAGGAAGTGGAGGTACACTGCATCCCTCCAGACCTGCCTCAAAGGCCTCTAAGCCCAGGCGTGGCTGACACTTCATGAAGCACAATGCTCAGGTGGGGCAACCTGTGCCCTGAAGGGTCCAGCTGGTCCCTTGGCTCTGCCCACTACATGCAAATAGCCTTCCTCCTCCGTGAGAAGTCTCCAGACTGTCCCAAGTGCTCAGGGGCAGGACCACCCTCTGCCGAGAGCTGGTGCTGCAGTTGGGGAACAGCGAGTGAGCAGCCGGGGACGCCTGAGAGCAGGAGGTGCCACCGACCACTCAGCTCCACGTCCTCATCTTCCAGGGGACACTGCACAGCTGATGCTGGTCATGGACATGATGAGGTCCACTTAGCAAACAGGATGGGCTGCGCAGGACTCCTCCTGTGGCTGCACCAGAAAGGCCCCCAAAACTAAAGGTGGATCCGGGTCCAAGAGATCCAGATGACACAGTTGGTGCTGGTTTTAAGAGACAGCTTTAGTTTGTGCTCTGCCGCTGCGGGCATCAGAATACAAGACCACGTTCCAAGCTGCAGTCGGCTGACTGGACGCCGGGCCACGTGCAGCCCGATGCTGGAGGCGGCCACGGCAGGGGGAAAGCCTGGCCCAGGATCCACAGCCACTGCAGCGCTGCTACTCCTCTTTCCTTCTCTTCCTCTCCCTCCGCTTCTCCTGCAAGCTCTTCAAGTCAGTCATCACAGTCAAAGTCTTGCGCACCCACATAATCTAGGAAGAATCGTTTGGAGACACGTTTAGAACAGGGAAGGCTGCGTCTGAAGAAAGCTAAGCTGTCAGAGTCTGCTCTGTACTTACCACGATGACCATGGCGTTGAACAGCAGCGGTGCTGAGAACACAATGGAGATGAACATCCCTCGGGAGTCAAAATATTGGTACTTTGAGAACAACCTGTTTTAGAACAAAAACAAACCAAAAAGTGACTTGGCGTCACGACAGGGCCCCTGGGTCCCGCAAAGCGACAGAGGAAGTGCAGTCAGCCTAGGATGGCTTCAGGCACGTGGACTCTTGCCCACCAGCCCTCGGGGTTAGCTCAGAGGTGACATCCATTGCAAGACACGTGACTTAAACTCTTGGAACTGTCCGGTCACAGCTTTAACCCTTTCACGAACACAAGAACAGCTGCATTGACGCTCCAGCTGCTTAAGAAAGGCGCTGTATCTGAGACTTTCCAACTACCTCACCGCGGCAGGGACTGCTCTGCAAAGGCTGAAAGTGAGGACCTGCCCAGAGGAGCAGAGCCAGGCGTGGCAGGCAGGACCTACTGTGGCGACTCCTCCATCAGAAGCCAGCACAGGAAGGGCGCTGCACGCAGGCCTCATGTCGAAATCTGCTACCTGCAATCGTGAGGTCTGGCTCCAGTGAGCAGAAGAGACGGAATCCCGCTTGGCTCCGGCCTCTGCTCCAGAGGGCGGAAGGATCAGGTACCTGGGAGCCATCCTGACCAGTGTTACAGAAACAAAGCAGAAGGGTGGTTGCATGGGCAGACCTGGAGGGAGCCAGGGAGCCGGGTGGACTGGAGAAGGCAGCAGGGCCAGCAGGAGGGTCTGTGGTCAGAGGCCAGGTGAGACCAGTGCAGATGCCAGGCTGCTGGCCACGGGCATCACAGCAGGACTGTGCTGTGCTTCGAAAGAGCAGGGAGGCTCTGGAATGTTCTCTTCCGAGAGCACTCCACACTGACACACAGTCCCCAGTCAGGCTGAGGGGCTGAGGCTGGAGCAGGGACATAGCTGGGGGGGCCCCTGCATGGCCCTGGGGCAGGGGAACCACTTCTGCCCTGAGCTCGACAGGGACTCAGCTCTATCCAAAAACGTCACTTTCCTTAATTTGTTGTTGTTGTTGTTGTTAGGTGCCATTGAGTCGGGTCCGACTCATAGCGACCCTCATAGGGTTTTCAATGGCTGACTGTTTCGGGATTGCCTTGGGAGTGGGTTGCCACGTCCTTCTCCCATTTTGCGGTGCTGGGAATAAAACTTGGGACCTCAGAGACTGCAGCGTAGCGCTCTACCAACTGAGCTAAATCCCAGCTTTCCTTACTTATACAACTAAAATTACTCTACAATAGCCCATTAAACTCTCTCGCACTGCCACCGACTGTGCAATCTTAAAATATTTAACCAGCTGTTTCTCAAGGCACGCCTCACCACAGACACAAAGGTGCCATGGCTTTCCACCGCTGCCTTACTAGCACCGTGTCCCCACCAGCCTGGTGCTCTGTGTGGACTGTACCATTTGCCAGCACCACTGCGGAGGGAAACGCCCAAGGCAGGCCAAGCAAACAGGAAGCCGGCATTACCTCCAGTTCATCGCAGCCACTTCATTGATATATTCAGCACAGTAGACCAACGCTACTGAGGAAAGATAGAAACCAACCACGTTAGAATTTAGATGCCTAATTACCAATCATTACAGAATAAATTACACATTTTTTTTCACCAGAATATCTAACAATACCAAGGGTTTGCTGAGAAATGCAATTTCTGCTCCAGCTATGATACGAGGTAACAATTATAAAACTATGAACTTACAGAATGTACCCATTTAATAGGAAAAACAAGAATAAGACACAGGTGTCCACGATCCCAGTGCAGACAGTGATAGCCCACAAGGCTGTCCTGGAGGGCAGAGCCACGGCTGTGGTCCAGGAGGAGCCCACGGCTCCCTGCGCAGCACGGCTCTGCCAGGGGCAGCATCTCCCGGACAGCCACAGGTCAGCCCTGTTCCTCCCTGTGCGGCAGAATCGCCCTGAGATGGAGACGCGGCTCTGAAGCTGCCGCCCGACCTTGGGCTCAGCTGCTCCCAGGACCTTTACTGAGAAGTCCACAGAGAACAGCAGAAGAGCCCTGGAGGAGCCAGGGCCAGAGGACAGGGACTCGGCCACGGAGGGGCCAGGGGCAGCCGCGAGGAGCAGCTGGCCACACCTGTGTGCCTCCTTGGCCCTCTTGGTCCTCCGGAAGACCCCGGGGGACCCGTCCAAGGCCTCCACCAGCCAGAGGGTGCTGGTGTTCACACCTGGGGAAATCATAACGCATTCTGAGATACTAATCTGTGTTAGAACGAAAGAAAATGAACCTTAACAAACTTACAACCTAATGCTTTGAACCTATGGTACTAATTTCTCAGCTAAGCCAAAATGGACCAAACCTTTTAATCTCCTTGACCCCAAACAGAAAGGACGTTAGACCAGGGTCAGAGACGGAACCATTGGCCTCAGTCCTTGGGTCCAAGGACCAGCAGGGAAGCAAAAAGAAGCAGTGGGGAGGAGGCAGAGGAGGCTCCCAGGAGGAAGTCAGGGGTGGGCTGGATGCTGAAGACTAGAGAGCCCTGCAGCGGCCACCAGAGCCTGGAGCCTAGACCTCCCCATGGTGCTCAGGCACTGCCTCATTTGTGACAACAGAGCAAATGACACCTTTGCATCGCTTTGAGAGTACCCGCTGAATGTGAATGTCTCCCACAAAGCTCCTGGAAGCTAAGGGGCCTATTCTGCCCACCGCTGTATCACCAGCAACTCTTAGGACACGACTTCATAAACACTCTTGTATGAAGAAATGGACTCAGTACCTCTGTTCACCCCTCACTGGCACAGACCCACTGCTGCGATGCCAGCCCTCACCACCTCACTCCAGCCTTTCGAAGGTGATTTCTTGCTTGGTTTCCTACCTTGCACACAGCCAATTGACTCAATTTGTCAAAATCAGCTGCTGTGTTTTTAACTGCCAAGCAAAATCTTCCCATTTTCCAGTATCTCTAGAATCGAGAGGGGCATGGTTGGGCTGGGAGGCCCCACCTCACTCTGTCCAGCATGTCTGCAACCACGAGGCACAGGAATGCTTCGCTCCTGGCCGTTGCAGAGTCTCCGACCTCTGACCCATGCTTCCCATCCATCTCTGACCCTGCGTCAGGGGCTCTGCCCTTCTGCCCTCGTTTCGGGCAGACTTTGCCTGTGTGGGGCCAGCTAGCTGCTCCTACACTTTTATTACTCATGTTTTCCCCACTCTTCTGGCTCAGTGCCGCGATTCTGTGTCTTCCGTGCAGCCTTTCTCCATCGTCACATGCAGCCACATCCTTCCCTAAGTGCCTGGAACCCTCATCTCAAGCTAATCCATGCAACATCTTATTTTACACAGAGAGTTTTCCTCCCTAGTGTGCATCCTGCCCCTTACAGCAAGCAGCGTGAGACTAAGCCCGAGCAGGAAAATACGTGCGTAAAGGACAGTGTTTCCCGAGTCAACTCTCCCTGGTGCATCCGGCACACAGGAGGTATCCAGACACCCCTTTCAAGTCCAACACCCAGAAGTCAGTTTCCACGCAGAACTCTGAAGGACAGGGTGGGACGGCCCTGAAAGTACTTCCATGCTCTGAACGCACACACACAGAGCACCACGTGGAACAGTGATGGGAGCGCCAAGACTCTGTTCCGTTCTACTCACCCAGGCACAGGAAGTGTCCGATCTGTAGTCTGTACCTCTGGGACGAGAGACACGTGAGGAGCAGGCAGAGCACGTGGAAGCCAGCCAGCCCCAGGAGCCACGGCTCGGTCCAGTCTGTCTGCTGTGGGAACATGCATTAGAAACCCAGGGTGCAGGAGACCCACCCAGGACTCAGCCTCACCCTGGAAGTGGGAGCCACCAGTCTCTCACCCGAGTCTTGAGGCTGCACAAGTGGGCACCAGAAAGCCCGGTCAGGCCTCAGACGTGTGTGGGCAGCAAAGGGAGAGGAAAGAGGAATCCCTCCCCTGCAACTACACCTTTACTTTTAACAGGTATTAAAGTCTCTGGGATTTAGCTCAGTTGGTAGAGCGCCACTCTGCAGTCTCTGAGGTCCCGAGTTCGATTCCCAGCACCGCAAAAATGGGAGAAGCACGTGGCAACCCACTCCCAAGGCAATCCCCAAACAGTCAGCCATTGAAAACCCTATGAGGGTCACTATGAGTCGGACACGACTCGACGGCACCTAACAACAACAACAAAGTCTGGGCACACAGAATGGAAGGTGTCCCTGACTTGCCCCTTGGGTTGCAGCTCAGACCTTACTCCTGCTGACCTCACCTGGGACTCAGCCCCCAATCCAGACTGCTCAACCTTCCCCTCATCCTTCTTCCCTGCGCCCCCTCCTGCATAAAGGGGACGTGGCCTGGAGTCGGGAGCCCCAGGGCCCTCCACGACTGCTCTACAGGGCAAGCACCTTAGGCTGGGGATGGCCCCTGACCCTAGCGAACCGTAACACCTGCACGGCAGCACACAGAGCGGAAGTCTAGAGCCTGGTAAGGCGAGAAATTCGCTGCCCAGACGCCAAGCCACTCGCACTGCGCGAGCTCTGATAGGAGCCGCGCCCACGCCTTGCTCCAGGCCCCGCCCCACACCCAAGCCCCGCCTCCTATCTTACTCCAGGCCCTGCCCCAGCCCTAACCCCGCCCCCGTCTCGCTCCAGGCCCCGCCCCGAGTCCAAACCCCGCCCGCGTCTCGCTCCAGGCCCCGCCCCCGCGGTCACAGCCCCACAGCCACGCGCCGTCCACATCCCGCGGCCGTGAACCCTCGGGGGCCCCGATCTCGCGCCCGCACGGCCCGGTCCCCGGGGCTGCTCCTTACCGTGATGACCGCGGGGATGCTGACGGGAAAGGCGCTGACCGCGAAGGCGGACGCCATGGTGCCGGAAGGCCCGCCGCGCGCCCTCCGCAGAGCCGCCCCGCCCGGGCGCCTAGGAAGAATTTCGCCCGCTCCTCTCGCGAGTTCAGCGGCGGGCGCGAGACTGGCGGGCCAGCTCGTCTCGCGATAATTCCAGACATTTAAAAAGTTCAGCTTTGGGCAGTCCGCTGTAAAGCTCTGGTGGAAGGCGGTTTTACCCATATGGGTGCGCGCTGCGTAGACTATGCCGGGAACTCACGGGCGCCGGAGACGCGGACGCGGCGCCCCACGCACGGGGGGTGGGTGGGGACCCTGGCCCTTCTGCGGCGGTCCGGGCGCCGTGCGTGACATCTGTCGCCAAAGAGGCTGCAGGGCGGGGTCGCCCCTGACAGCCGCGTGGACGCGCGGTGCGCGGGCGCCCTCACTGCGGGCCCCGCCGCGGCTGCGCGCGCGGACGGCGGGAGCGCGGGCTGTGCGTCCCCCGTCCCCGCGCTCGCCGGCTCTGGGCTGCGCTGCCGTTCCGAGCCCCGGTGCTGGGTGCGCGCTGGCGGCGCTGCGCTGTGGTGCGGACGCCGCAGTGTCCTGGCCCGCGTCGCGCAGCCCTCTGGCCGCTGCCCACCCTTAGGCACCGCGCCCATTTCCGCCGGCACACCTGGACCTCCACGGTGGCCTCCCTGTCCTGGTGAGCTGTGGCTGTGCCCGCTCTCCCCGGTGGTTACCCCGTACCAGGGACAGGAGGCGGAGTCCAAGGATCGTGAGGTGTGGCCTGAACTTCTGCCCTAAGGAGCCGGGTTGGGGACGCGCCCCCAGCCCAAGCGCTGCGTGCGTGGAGCTGGTTAGTGCGTCCCCAAAGCTCTTGCCATGGATCCCGTCGAGGGAGCTTTAGGGAAAACAGCGCAGGGAGTGCCCCGCAGGCGTCCCGTGAGAGAGGGGTGGCCTGGCCTTCGTTGGGTCCGGGAAAGGCGTGTGTTCTTGCGGTTCTTTGAGTGGTTCTCCCTCCTTTCTTCCAGATACACTGGAATGAGGATGTGGCGAGCCACAGCAGTCCTTTCGCTTACAGAAAGGAAACCAACTAGCCGGGCGCGGTGGCGCACGCCTGTCATCCCAGCGGCTTGGGAGGCGGAGGCAGGAGGATCACAAGTTCGAGACCAGAGGCAGTCTGCGTAACCTAGCGAGACCCTGTCTCAAAAAGTGAAAAAATGGGCTGGGGGTGCAGCTCAGTGGTCCAGCACTTGCAGAGCATGCAGGCGCGAGGCCCTGGGTACAACACCC
>VMDO01007077.1:0-53380 GCA_007922755.1 Pedetes capensis | reverse complement strand
TGCCCGCAGGACCTGGCCACGTGCCTCCACATGCTGTGCGGGCGGCAGCTGTCTCTCCTGTGTGGTTCCAGTCTTCAGTCCCTGGCTTTGACCCCTGCCACTGTCTTCTCTCCTGATCACGCCTCACCCCGCAGCTGGACATCTTCTGAGGCATGGATGAGCTAAGCTGACCCTGTGCTCTGAGCACACCACGGGAGTCAGTTGCTCTTGAGGCGGCACCCGACCCCCTGTGTCCTACAGGTGCAGGGTACGGGGCAGCCGCAAGGGACCTGAGTCCCCGCCCTGCCCTGTCCTCTTTTCCCAGCTCTGCCTAGCTCTCTGTCTTTGAGCTGCCTCAGTCTCCTCTCAGCCCACTGGTCCCACCCTGCACCTCTCACCTCCCCCGTCCCCCAGCTGACCACGTGCTTGGCCTTTCTGTTGCTCAGTTTCTCAGCCCTGCTCTTTCCCTTGCTTGGTTTCTGGGGCTGCCCTGAGAAGGCACCGGCAGCTCTGTGCCTTAAAACCACAGAAATGTGTCTCCTGCTTCTGAGGGCAGAGTTCAAGGTCGGTGTGCTGGGGGCCATCTCCCTGTGAGGCCCAGGGTGGCCTCCTGGCAGCCCCGGTGCCCAGCTTGCTGAGGCACCCGATCTCCGCCTCGTCAGCCCTCTCACTGCCTCTTCTCTGCATCTCCTAGAATTCTGCTTTTGGGTCGGGGCCCATCTTTACCCAGCAAGATCCCATGTGAGCTTGATCCCGCCTGCCACAGCCCTGGCAAGGTCACATTTTACACTTGCAGGGCCCCGTCCACACTTCCACATCCCTTTCCTGGGGACACAGTTCAGCCCACAGTGTGGCTCCACGTCACTTACGATGTATGCGCCTGTCTTGTTTGCTTGTTTACTCGCTGTTTTCTGCCTGCTTCTTTCCTTGTTTACGTCCTGTTTTGCCATCCAAACCCCATAGTAAAACCCGTCCTTCTCGCCTGACTTTGGTGTCCAGCACAGGAAGTCTGCACGTATTTACCAAGGCAATCATTGTTTGCAGAGCTTTGGGAGAAAGGACCACTAAACTCATTCCTTGGCTCTTTACTTTTTAGACAATAACTATTAAGTACCTTTAACCTTTTTTCTTTGGTTAATCTGTCCAGGGGCTGGGACGGTTAACATATCCAAGGTCTGGGATTTAGCTCAGTTGGTAGAGCACCTCTCTGCAGTCTCTGAGGTCCCGAGTTCGAATCCCAGCATCACAAAAATGGGAGAAGGACGTGGCAATCCACGTCCTTACAATCAGTCATTGTAAACCCTGTGAGGGTCTCTGAGTCAGACCCAACTCGATGGCACTTAACAACAACATGCCAGGTGTTTGCGTTTTTATTAGTTAACTTTGATAGCCAGTATATTTCTGGGAAGTGTATGTTTTATAGCTTCAAGCAGAAGTTTTATGTCATCTTGTGTTCACACCTACATTTGTTCATTTTGTGCCTTCCAACAGCTTATTCTCATTTTATCACAATTGTCAAAGAGTCATGTTTGAATTGATTAGCTCAGAAGACTATAGTAAAAATTTATCTGTGTTTTTATTTTATCTCTCTTAGTTTCTTTTACTTAGTGAGTTCCTTTGGTTAAACACATTGGATCTGTGTGCTTAGTTCATTTATTAGTTCTCTTTCTCCTTTCCTAGTAAATGGATTTATAACTATAAATGTCCTGTATAGTGTTTTGCTTGCATTCTACAGTGTGTTCCGGGCTGGGATTTGGCTCAGTGGGTAGAGCGCTGCGCTGCAGTCTCTGAGGTCCCGAGTTCAATTCCCAGCACCACAAAAATGGGAGAAGGACCTGGCAATCCACTCCCAAGGCAATCCTGAAGCACTCAGCCATTGAAAACCCTATGAGGGTCGCTATGAGTCGGATACCGACTCGACGGCACCTAACAACAACAACAGTGTGTTCCATTCAGGATTCATATTCTCATTTATTTTGTGTAATTTCTTTATTTTTATTTCTTTTTAAATTTTCATGTGAATACTTTCAGGGAGCTATAATTATTAATTTCCATTTGTACTGCACCGATGTGAGCATGCGGTACATGCTTTCTGCATTTCGCCTGTGTGGGAGGCGTAACATGCAATTATCTTTTGTAAAGGTGTTTTCTGGTTTTGGATACAGAATTCTGTTAGATGTGGCTGGAAAGCTGGGTTTTCACGATCTCAATACTATTACATAATTCTTAATCAACTTATTACAAAAGTACACTTGGTAATGGATTACAAATTGCTGTTTGGATTTCTGTGATATCACACATGTCTCAATGTTTCTACCAATAGTTTACTGAATGTGTGTTCTAGGTACATCAACCCTAATGTCAGTCAAAACATAAACCACCTCTGTGCACTTTTCCCCTTGGACTCTGTTTTGTCTGAAGCTGGGCAGGGCCGTACTTGGTTCATTTTTGTAGCATTAGCGTGGAGCTTCTCATCAGTATCTCTTGTTTCTAAATTTTCTGAGTTACCGTTTTAATTGTATCTTTGCTGTGAAGACTTAAGCTTTATTTCTGTGTCTTGTAGGATCATGAGGTTTTGTGGTATATAGTTTTGTGTGTAAGGAGCCAATCTAAGACTCCTTTATTAGAAAGTAAACAGTTGTCTATCCGATCTTGCCTGATCTCAGAAGCTAAGCAGGGTCGGCCTGGTTAGTCCTTGGATAGGAGACCTCCTGGGAACACCAGGTGCTGCAGGCTAGGGAGAAGGACCTGGCAACCCACTTCCGAAAAAATCTGCCATTGAAAACCCTATGAATAGCAGAGAAGCACTGACAATAGTGCCAGGCGCCGCACAGTGTCAGGGAGTGTTTTGTTCTGCTGTACATAGTATTGCTATGAGTCAGACATGACAGCACCTAACAACACAACACAAACAGTTCTCAGTGAGGTTCATGTGACTATTTTCATCATGGTCTTCAATGTTTACTATTTGTCAAATATTTAAAAATGATTTCCCCCTTTTTCCTTTTAGCATTTCTGCCCCACCTTGGAGATGTTAAATTAAATATTTATTTTAATATAATGAATTATTAAACTTATTTAATTTTAATACTTTTGCTTTTTAAATACTTTAATATTTCTAAAAAGGATTTAAGGACTGGAGTTTAGCTCAGTTGGTAGAATGCTGCACCGTACTCTCTAAGGCCCTGAGTTCGATCCCTAGCACTGCAAAAATGGAGAAGGATGTGGCACTCCTGAGAACAGCCAGCCGTTGAAAACCTTAAAGGCTGCTGTGAGTCAGACCCAACTCCATGGCACCTAACAACAACAACAAAAAGGATCATAGTGGGTGGGCAGTTTTTCCATTGTCTTTGGTGTCCCCAAATCTCTGCACAGCGTGGCTGTTTTCATTCATCTTAATTGGTGCCTGTGGATTAAATTCTTGTGAACCCCACAGGTCAAAGACTTCTTACAGTAGGGCATGGTGGCCCATGCCTGTAATCCCAGCGGCTCGGGAGGTGGAGGCAGGAGGATCGCAAGTTCGAGACTAGAGGCAGTCTGCATAATTTAGTGAGACCCTGTCTCAAAAAAGTAAAAAAATGGGCTGGGGGTGCAGCTCAGTGGTCCAGCACTTGCAGAGCATGCAGGCGTGAGGCCCTGGGTTCAACCCCCAATACTGAAAAAAAAAAAAAAAGACTTCTTACAAAAATGTGTAAACATATCACTGTTCTCTTTACTACTTTAATGGGGCACAAGGATATAGCTTCCTCCTGCTTCGGTTGGCCAGTGTGCAGAATGTATCCTGTATATTTGGAACATTTTTATGTACAGATAGGATTAGATTTGGTCATGATTTCAGGGAAGAAACATCAGTTTTGCTTATTTCTTAGACAGCATCACCAATTATGATTTTCTACTTAATAATTCAGAGCAGTTGATTTGTAACCTGCATAGTGAATTGTACAGATAGAATCACTAATTAATGGTTGGTTTTGTTGCTCCACAGTCAACTTCTGCTCCCCCCATCACCTAGGTCCCTGCAGCAACAAGTGGTTTAAATGAAATGACGAAGCCAGGCGCTGAAGCCCGGCGGCTCAGGAGGTGGAGGCGGGAGGATCGCAGGTTTGAGGCTGGAGGCAGCCTGAGTGACTTAGCAAGAGTGGATCTAGAAATAAAATATAAAAATCAGGTTGGGGTGCAGCTCGGTTGTAGAGCACTTGCAGAGCATGCATGAGACCCTAGGATCAGCACCTCTGGTACCACAAAAAATATAAATGAATAAAATGAAGATAAGGAGCAGGGGGTGGAGCGTCATTGGCAGCAAGGAGGAAACGCAGAGGCCTGGGTGTGGAGGGAGGGTCTGTTGGGAATCCATGGTGGGAAAGCAAAGCAGGTACGGGTGGAAGACCCGCTTTCTCCTCCCGCCCTCTGGTTTCCTTCTTGGGCCCCTGTGGTCCACCCCGCCCTGGGGTGTGGTGCCCATTGCGGTGGATGTGCATGTGGACCTCTGATCAACCAAGGGACGGCTTCTCTTCACTGTGCCCTCAGGTGCATTGAGGGGGCTACGGTCAGCCTGGCCCCATTCCTGTGGGGCCCACGTGTCCCCAGAGGCCCCGAGGCTGCCCAGGCTGGGACATCACAGGGTATAGGGTGGGATGTCCCTGATCCCAGGCTCGTGACTGCCATCAGGACTCCCAGATCACCAGGGTCATCTGTGGTCAAGACCTTCACCAGGGAAGTCTCCGCACCCCGATCTGGGAGCTGCCTTTCCAGCCACCTGGAGCCCTGCTTGGCTGTGTCCTCGCAGTGCGTGTGCGGCTGTCCCAGCCCCAGAAGGCAGGGCTGCTCCGCCTGCTCCTCAGCCACGCTGGCTGAGTCCACTGTGGCCCACAACGTCCACGTGGGCTCTGTGTTGCAGCTGTCTCTGTTTCCAGTGTCCACTCGGGTGCTTGGCATGGGAGGGGGAGCCCCGTGTACCCTTCAGCCCAGAGCAGCAGTGAGGCCACTGCGGGCTTGGACTCTACCCCTCCCTCATGGCCAGTCACGTCTGCCTGCTGCTCACTGACCACGGAAACACCCACCCTGCACTGCAAACAGCGCCTTGGGAGGCGGAGCAGGACGCATCCCTGAGGACACCTTGGCCAGCTGTGTGTGCAGGTCCCTGGAGGCCTGGCTGCAGCTGTCCTCGGGGCCTGGGTGGGATGATAATCGGACCCACAGAAATGCCCCTGACCTGCACCACAGTGTGACCCTTCATTCCCACGCAGCAGGGGCCCAGTGACATCGCAGACGGCGTCACCCAGGGGAACCTGGCCCTGGGCAGATCCTCTGTGGATTCCGGTGTGGACTCCTTGTGATTTTGGCCCTGACCCGCAGGCCAGTTTCGCTTCTGGGCTCAGCAATGCCATTTGCAGTAAAGTGTTTGAGAGCAAGGTCACCTCATTCACCTTTTCAGAGGAGAAATGTAAGAGGGGCTCCCGCAAGCCTCCCCTGCATGTCCAGCAAATGCATAAGGAGGCTGTGCAGGCAGGAGGCTGCAGGAAGGACTATCACTGTCTCAGCAGGCCTGACCCCTGTGGTCAGCTGGGCACTGCCTCCCTGGAGGCCTGACCCCTGTGGTCTGCTTGTTACCACCTCCCCAGTGGGCCTGACCTCTGTGGTCTGCTGGTCCCTGCCTCCCCACAGCCTGACTCCTGTGGTCAACTGGTCACTGCCTCCCCAGTGGATCTGACCTCTGTGGTAAGCTAGTCCCTGCCTCCCCAGTGGATCTGACCTCTGTGGTCTTCTGGCCCCTTCCTCCCCACAGCCTGGCCCCTGTGGTCAGCTGGTCACTGCCTCCCCAGCAGGTCTGACCCCTGTGGTCTGCTTGTTACCACCTCCCCAGTGGGCCTGACCTCTGTGGTCAGCTGGTGCCTGCCTCCCCAGCAGGCCCGACCCCTGTGGTCAGCTGGGCACTGCCTCCCCAGTGGCTCTGACCTCTGTGGTCTGCTGGTCCCGGCCTCCCCACAGCCTGATCCCTGTGGTCAGCTGGGCACTGCCTCCCCAATGGGCCTGACCCCTGTGGTCTGCTGGTCCCTGCCTCCCCGCAGCCTGGCCCCTGTGGTCAGCTGGTCACTGCCTCCCCAGTGGCTCTGACCTCTGTGGTCAGCTGGTCCCTGCCTCCCCAGTGGATCTGACCTCTGTGGTCAGCTGGTCCCTGCCTCCCCAGTGGATCTGACCTCTGTGGTCAGCTGGTCCCTGCCTCCCCAGTGGATCTGACCTCTGTGGTCAGCTGGTCCCTGCCTCCCCAGTGGCTCTGACCTCTGTGGTCAGCTGGTCCCTGCCTCCCCAGTGGATCTGACCTCTGTGGTCAGCTGGTCCCTGCCTCCCCAGTGGATCTGACCTCTGTGGTCAGCTGGTCACTGCCTCCCCAGCAGGTCTGACCCCTGCGGTCTGCTTGTTACCACCTCACCAATGGGCCTGACCCCTGTGGTCTGCTGGTCCCTGCCTCCCCGCAGCCTGGCCCCTGTGGTCAGCTTGGTACGGCCTCTGCAGCAGGCTCTGGCCCTCCTTCCTTGCTATTTCCTGGCCTCCTCTTGTCTCTACTTCCTCCTCTTTGTAGCTGAAAGATTCAGAAACCACACCCCAGGCCCCAGCCCCCCACTCCACCCTGTCTGGTGTTTAGCAAGCACCCTTCATGTGGAGGACCCTGGTGCCTGGACCATCTCCCCCCTGGGAGGCCCTGACACCTGGGGCGCCCCTGGGCCCCTGGGGTCTGGCATTTCTGGGGTTTCACTGTCTTGTCAGTGATTCTGCCCTACGGCAGCATCTTCCTCCCGCACTCTGACCATTGTCCTTCCTTGCTCATCTGAGCCTCTGAAAGGCCTTGAGCGTGTTTGGCGGTAAGGGCACCCCAGCATGGTGTCGGGGTTCACTGTGCTGCTAGACATGACTTCTAGCCTTTACTCAGAGGGTGTCCCTTCAGCTGTGGCCAAAAGATCCAGAAGTACATGCTGTGATTCTGAGGACCGCAGCCGTGCGTTTAGGACAGCATGGGCGCTGTGTCACTGCAGCAGGGGACAATGGCCTTTGCACTGGCTGCGCCAGCCCAGGCTCACTGTTCCCCTGGTCTCAGGCTGGGGCCCCTGAGGACGCGCTGGCCCAGCACACAGAGCCGCTGCACCTCGGCCGGCCACTAGGTGGCAGCACTTACCTCCCAACTGGCTGCAGCTCTCCCTGTTTACCTGAGTTACAGAGATTTTAGATTATGTCATTGAAGTTATTTCTCTGAGGCTCATGGAATAGAGACATAGGGAATTTCAGACTCTCCTTGTGGGTATTGAGTTTAAAAAACTGTTTTCCTTTCCATAAGTGCTTGTGAAAATTCATAATTACGGATAACGGATAAGGAAAGATTTATAGAGAAAATGTAACAAATGCCACAGCCTCCTGTTGTATTTGAAACATTTTATGGTTTTCTTACTTTAGAGCTCATGGAAGAGTTTGTCAAAACAGCAGTTATAACTAGGTTTGGTTTCTTTGTTTCTGTTTTCCTTGATAGAATGAACCTGAAGTGAGTTTGGCAGTTAGGGCACACCAGCATGGTGTTGGGGTGCTCACCACGTTTCTAGGCAGCACAGCTGTGGGAAGCCACTGCCTGGTCACCCAGCTCTGCTGATGTTTTCAGCCTGAACTCTCAGTGCTGGGACAGACCCACAGTGCCTCCCAGGGACACTGGCCTCAGCCTCCTGCCCCGGACTGCTAAGTGGTTTGTGGGTTGTAAGGGCAGTGTCACATTGGCGAGTGAGGCTCTGGGGGCAAAGGAGGTTACAGATGTAGGTAGTTGTTGTTATTGTTGTAAGGTGCTATCGAGTCAGTATCCGACTCATAGCGACCCTATGTACAACAGGCGAAATACTATTGTCAGTGCTTCTCTGCTATTTGTAGGGTTTTCAATGGCGGATTGATTTTTGAGAGTGGGTTGCCAGGTCCGTTTCCCAAGCCTACAGCACCTGGTGTTCCCAGGTGGTCTCCCATCCATGTACTGACCAGGCCCGACCCTGCTTAGCTTTCGAGATCTGACGGGATCGGATGCCACAGGGCTACGGCTGCAGGCAGATGTAGGTAGGGCACAGGGAATTTTTCTTGGTTTAGCTTCTGTTTGCGTGGGTTTTAGCCACTGAACTATCTTCTGTTTGAGCCAAAATAGCATTGCTCAGCTGCCTGCCTCTGCGTGCTGCAGAGAAGCTGAGAGTAAAGGTGGAGCTTCAGCCACACGGAGAAAGCCAGTGGGGTGGCTGCAGTGCAGAAGCCGGGTCCCTGGGGAATGACCACACGGAGGCCAGCGCAGGGCCAGGCTTTGGGCTAAGCTTTTCTGAGCTGGACTTCACCGAGTGACCTCTCTCAAGACCCAGGGCAGGACTCGGCACAGAAGTGGTGGTTGGCAGACCCCCGCGGAGGAAGAGAAGTATGAGGGCCGTGTGGGAAGCAGAGGGTGCACCCGAAGCCCCCCACCCCGGCCCTGGGACCCATGCGCATGTGTTGCTGAGGGGCCGGGAGTGCCAGGGCTCAGCTGGGCTAGAGGCCGCCCACAGCGGCCCCACCAGAGGGAGAGAATCCTGAGGCTCCAGGTCCCATCGGGGAGACGTGGGAGCCGCTGCCTGCCACCTGGTTTTTCAGAGTCAGGCTGTGCGGCGCGGGGTCTCCTCTGAGGGGCGGCTGCGGATCTTCTGGATCTTCTCGCCTGGCGGGGTGAGGAGAGCGTGGGTCCACGATGGATCCCTGCCTCCTCTCTTGGGTCATCTTTGGCCACTGCGGCTCTCTGAGGTCCCAGGTCACCACACACCCCGCAGGCAGCCGCGCTAGGCCCACAGGGCCACCAGGCGGCCCCTGGCCTTCTGAGGATGCCTGCTCCCACTGTCTGCTTGGGTTTGCAGTGTTTCTTCTCACTGGGCTTCCGCTGCCCCAGGCCCTCTCCTGTTCACCCAGCATGCCGCATACGTGGCCAGAGCAGCACCTCTCGGAACATGCCCAGGACCTCTCCCCCTGGACTTCCTGCGCTGGTGACATCATCCGGGCCCACCGTTCTGTGGCCGCCTGAGCTCACCGATGTCAGCTCCCGCCAGACCTTGGCTCTGCTCCTGAGGCTCAGCCTGTGTGGCTGGCTGGCCTAAAGCTACCTGGTCCCTGGCCGTCAGCCCTGAGCCCTGTTGGCTCCCAGGGCTCCTTAGTGGCCTGGCCACTCTTCAGCAGGAGGCAGACACTGACACTTTCTCCTTGATGGCATTTGGGACACAGGTTGTTGTTGTTGTTGTTAGGCGCTGTCAAGTCGTGTCCGACTCATAGCGACTCTCATAGGGTTTTCAATGGCTGACTGTTTCGGGATTGCCTTGGGAGTGGATTGCCACGTGTCTCTCATTTTGTGGTGCTGAGAATTGAACTCGGGACCTCTGAGACTGCAGAGTAGCACTCTACCAACTGAGCTAAATCCCAGCCCGGGACACGTGTACTTATTTTAATTATGTACTTGTTTGCTGTTTTGTGGACTATCCAGGGGTGTGGAAGCTCCATTTTGTAGGCATTGCATCACTGGCACGTGGTAGGCCTTCAGCTACGTGAATTAGTAGACACATAAGTGGGCAACACCTGTCCCCACGTGACAGCGGCAGAGCGTGTTTCCGCCCTTTATGGGGTCAGGCTTTGGTGGCCTTGGTGGGAGGAGCCTACGGTCACATCTCTACCTTCCTCACGTGTGGCGGCACCCTCTGCTCTGGATTCTGAAAGGAGCCGAGAAGCTGTTCCGTCTCCCAGTGCAGCCTCCCCTCGCCCTCCACGCCAGGTGGGAATCCCCACAGCTGATGGCTCCAGTCTGTTGACACCTCATTTCCCACAGGATAATCCTCATCCTGTTCTGTCATCTTCACCTCCATCATTTAAAATCAGGGGTTTTGCATGCAGAAAATAGGGGTTTTTTAGGGCTTGCTTACCATTGTTTTAAATTAGATCTCTCATGCTACCACGTTTCCAGTTTTACAGCATACCTTCAGAAAACAATTAAGTTCTGTCTGAGCTCCAGAATAGCCAGTAGTTTTTCTTTTCACTTCAAAGTGAAGGGTCGTTTAACTTTTCTGATTATTTCAGTGAGCTGGCTGAGAGATTTATAAACTGACAGTGAGATTCCTTAGAGACATTCTAGATAAGGGGGTGAAGAGCATTGTGCTTAGTGCGGGAGGGACTCAGCCCCTGAAATGTTGTTTACCAAATCACTAGCTGGATCTTATCACTGTAAAACAGATTTAGTTTTCAAACACATTATTTTTGAGAGGCATCTAAAATTCAATGCATGTGTTAAACCTTCAAATGCAATTGAAAGAGTTTGTCTTCTGGAAAGCTAAATAGCATTGAACCTCAAATGCATTTCTCCTTGGCTGTCTATCCGGCTGTCTGCACCACACAGGCGGCATGAAGTAGGCTCTGGTCTTTCGTTTTCAGTCTCAGTGAGACTTGAGGAAACCTCACTGACCTTTCTGCCTCCAGCTACTCTGGAAAGCTCATGTTCAGCCTCTCTTCAGTTGTATTTTGCTGGTTTTCCAATAAGTGCATCTTCAGTGATGCTGAAGCAATTTGAGAAATTGTGAATACAGTGACTATTTCCCAAGGCTAGCATGACCTAATCATTTCTAACCATAAAAACTACATAAAATGTTCCTAAAATGCTGATAAAAACACATAATCTAAGGCTACTCCCTGCCTGATAACAAAAATAATTAAACATCTGGTTAAAGGCGCGCGCGCGCGCGCGCGCGTGTGTGTGTGTGTGTGTGTGTGTGATGGAGTCACCTTCAGTTGGCCCATATCTCTTATAAGCTCCTCATTCTTGGATCCAAGGGTGGTGTTATTGACCATTAGTGAGGGAAAATTTTCGTACAGTTCGCAATTTATCACACAGGTGTTAGACTCATTTTATTCTGTCTTTGAATCTTGTCTTTGCAATTTGTAAGCTTTTTTTTTTTAATCCTCGATATACAACAAGACCTTTCTGGGAGGAGTTTCCATGTCAGAGACATCACCATGAAGTTTATGTGAGTATTAATGAGGGTGCATAAGCATATGGCCTGCAGCTGTAGCCCTGTGGCATCCGATCCCGTCAGATCTCCTACTCTGTAGGCTGGCTTTCTGCTCCGTGGATGGTGCCATCGGATGCAGAAAGGATATTAATCCATCAGAGCAGCTGGTGGCACCCAGACACACCAGCCACGCCAACATGCACTTTACCAAACTGCTGGACATCTCCAGCAGCCCAAGTCTGCTGTGTGTGCACATGTGGGGTGTGTCTGTGTATGTGTGCACCTCAGAGATCCCTCACTAATTATGCAGACCACGAACCCCAGAGGAAGAGTGACCGTGCTCTGCGTGGCCTCCTCCCCATGTTGTGGGGATTTCTACGTGTCACTCTCTCTCACATGTGTTCTCCCCCTCAGCACCTCCAAAGACACCATTTCACCCATGCTCTCTACATAGGACGACAGAGGAAGAGGTGCTCATAATAAAGGGACACGTGAGTCCTTGGTGTGTGGGGAGGTGAGGTCCCGACCCTTGTTCTTAGTAGACTAAGAAACAACCCATAACAGACTCATAAAAGTTTAACCTTATTCATTGTTAGGCACTGTCAGCACACACACAAGCAGGTCCTGGAGCCAGATTGTATCAGCACAGAAGCCGTGATGTGACAGTTCTCTGAAGAATCCCCTTGACCTCGAGGCTTGGCAGGCTGGCCCTTGTTCTGAAGACAAACATGGTTCTGCTGTTTCCACTGTGAATTCCACTTTGTGGTCGCAGACACCACAGGTGGACCTTTCTGTTGGGACAGTGAGATGAGCCTTCTGAGCTCCATGACAGAGCAACTGTAACGTAGACCTGGACATCACTCTACCATTAAAAAAAAAAAAATGTCTCCAACTATTTGCAGCTGCGCAGAACTTGCAGGGCTTCACAGCTTCTCTCCCAGGACTGCAGGAGGAGAGTCAAGCCTGCTGTCTGTCCCTGCTCACTTACTCAGAAGCGAGTGTTCATGAGGGCTGTCCTGGCCCCCAGGCAGCCCCGGATCAGACAACAGAGCCAGCAGGAGGAGGAAGCTGAACACATAAGAAGACTGAAAGCCCATCAGGACAGACTCAGTGGACAAAGCAGCAAATAAAGCAGAATACTTCAGACCTCCTGGGATTTAGCTCAGTTGGTAGAGCGCTGCGCTGCAGTCTCTGAGGTCCCGAGTTCAATTCCCAGCACCGCAAAGATGGGAGAAGGACCTGGCAATCGACTCCCAAGGCAATCCTGAAACAGTCAGCCATTGAAAACCCTATGAGGGTCGCTATGAGCCGGATACCGACTCGACGGCACCTGACAACAACAACATGGTCTTTGATGTTGGAGGAGCTTTGTGAGCTCTGAGTTGACAGGCAGCCGTGGAAACTCACTTTTCTGCTTGGATCTGAGAAGATTTTCTTGGAGGATCATGTGTCCTATTTGATATTCTGGGGATCTTTGTTTTAGCATCAACCTGAAAAGCTGTAAAGGTCATTCTCACTAATGTTTAACATCTCTCCTCCTACAGGAAGTTTCCATTCTCTCCTTGGTTAGCTCATGCTCAACCATTGCCCCCAGGTATGTCTCCCTCTGGGAGACCTGGCAGCCCCCAGACTTGGGTGCAGTGGCCCTGCCTTGTCTTTTCTGGACAGTCCGCCCAGGTCCTGCTGGCCTCTAGCACCAGGGAGCTGCCCGACGCCCACATTTCCTCCCTGGAGATGCCAGCGGCCTCCTCATGGAACTCTGAGCAAGCTGGCCCATCTCTCGCTGACACTGCACTCCCCCCTCCCCCTGCCACCTCAGATCCCTATGCCATGGGCTTTTCTTGCCGCTCATGTACAGCATCAGCCGGTTTCCCCATTAGTGGGAGGTTGGTCCCTTGCAGCACTGGACACTGTGGCTGAAGAAGCCCGAGATGATCTGCTCCCGAGGCCTGTGTTGGCCTTGCTGTCACGTGGGAAGGCGCCCTGCTCAACAGAGTGGGTTCCCAGCCCAAGCTCAGGGACAGAAGAGAACTGCATCGTGGCTACAGGTTCTCAGCCTCGCCCGCCTCTCTCTGGCACAGCTCGCCTCACCTGTCCACAGCCCTTGGTGGCCTTGTCCAAAGCCCTCTGGGTACTGAAGCCCTGACCCGTCATCAGCTCACCCTTTGCAGTGGGGCCTGGGTGGCCTTTGGGAGGCTGGCTTTCCCCCGGGAGCCTCAGCACCACCTTATGCAGCGTGGTAGCCCCAGTTCTGTTTGCCAGAGCAACTGGGGATCCTGTTCTGTGCTGTTAGCGGGTACAACAGGTAGTGCTTTGTGTCAGCCGCAAACCTCAGACAGAGGGGTGAGATGGGGTGAGGCCGAGCTCTGTCCTGATCATGGCCAGAGGATCCGGCGCCCCTCCTGGTTAGCACACGTCAGCTGCAGAGACCCCGCACAGCCAGGCCCTCGTCTCCTGTCCACACTCATTAGCTCTCTAGCCTTACGTGGTGTGACAGGATCTAACAGCCAGTGGATCCTCTCAATGAGGTCAGAACTCTGCCCGTGGGAGTTCTGGATGATTTTTCTTAACTGGTCCCTTGCTATTTTTAGAGAGCATATCAATAAATATTCAATGTCTTCTCTGCTTAATGCAATTTCTGTGCAATGCTCGTGGGTTCCTGGGGTTTGAGACGTGCATTGACAGAAGGTGACAGATCATTAATCCATGATTCTCCCCAGGTGTGACCTGGTTACGGGCCCAGAGACAGCAATTTCTCAGGGCTCCTGGCTGCTCATGAGGACGTCTCGTTTTCTGACACTTAATAAACACTGAAGTAACAGCCCACCAGGGCCAACTGTAGTCAATGGGGTGATCCCTAATCTGGCTGGAAATAGCACATTTTCATGCCAAAATTTGTAAACAAGCCCTCTAATTTTCCCTCTTTTGTGAGTAGTATTTACTTAAATATTAACCTCAAGATGTGTTCTGTGCAGATCATGATGACCTCTGTCCGCAGGGGCAAGGATACATGAGTCACACCACATGCTTACAGGGCCCCGCACCATGGCAGAGTCCTGCAGGAGCTATAACCATGGAAACACTTTAAATAGTACTAATATACGTTTATAATGTTGTTATTGTTAGGTACCATTGAGTCGAGTCTGACTCATAGTCACCCTATGTACAGCAGATCGAAACGCTTCTCGATTCTGTGCCAGGCACACAATCTTATTTATATTTAAGTCCATTGTTGCAGACACTGTGCCAATCCATCTGGTGGAGGGTTTTCCTGTTTTTCATTGACCTGCCACTCTCCCAAACATGATGTCTTTCTCTAGGGATTGATCTCTCCTGACTACATGTCCAAAATATGTAAGATGCAGTCTGGCCATCCTTGCTTCCAAGGAACACTCAGGTTGCACTTCTTCTAGGGGGAGAAGGATGTGCAATCCACTCCTGAGGCAATCCCGAAACAATTAGCCATTGAAAACCCTATGAGGGTTGCTATGAGTGGGACACAACTCGACAGCACCCAAGGACAAGTTTATAACGAGGTGTTAAATATTCTAAATTCAACAAATACCTGAATCTGGCTCCTTAAAGAAAATATCTGGATGGTACTGGGCTACGTACCAGAAATTGGGAGGGGTTGTAGATGGTGAAGTTATTTTCTAACAGAGACAATTGAAGAAACCAGCATTTATATTGACTTCGTGTTATGTCTCCATGTACATTATCCTATTTATTCCTCAAACTGCTCCGAGCATATAAGATTTATGCTGTTATTAGTTATGTGAAGAAAGTGAATTTAACAAAAATTAAGCAACTTACGATGTGTAATGTATTGATTAAATTAAGCAAGCTTCTAAGATCGTTCTTCTTACGGCTCTAAACCCTAAGTTCTTTTTTAAAATAGAGAAAATGTAATGTCTTTTCAAAGTGTAAGTAAAATAATGAAACGAAGGAAAGCAATTAAGTGATCTTGCATCATTTTTAGCAGAATTGGGTTTTAGAATTTTTAAACTTATGTTTAACAGCTAAGCAATTTGATCCCTGATAGATACAAGAATTTTTTTCTTTTTGCGTTACTGGTGGGCTAAACCCAGGCCCCTGCACATACTTTGCAATTGCTCTACTGACCTGCACCCTCAACCCTTTTTTTGTTTTGAGACCGTGTCTCACAGGCTGCTTCTGGCCTCAAATTTGCAATCCTCCTGCCTCAGCCTCCAGTGTTGCTGGGATTACAAGCATGAGCCACAGCCCCCATCCCTAACAGATAAAAGGTCTGTTGGACCTATTACTGTACATTCATACCCTCATTCATTCATTCATAGACAACAAAAGCTCCTTATTCAGAAACTACAACATGCCAGAGACCTTTCAGATACTGGAAACAAGTCAGTCACCCAAGAGACAGGGAGGCAGCAGCTCCCTGGCGCTGACACAGGGCGACAGGAGGGAGGGGACTCTCCAGCTGGCCCGCGGCAGCCCTGGCTTTCCTTCCCTGAGGCATTTTCCCATGGCAGCAGAGGACCAGGGACCCCGGGGGGGGGGGGGGGGAAGAAACATCTCTGGTGGGGAAATTGTTGTTGTTAGATGCCCTCGAGTCAGTATCCGACTCATAGCGACCCTGCCTACAACATGTGACATGGAGCGCTGTCACGATGGAGGGGGAATCTTTATAAACACCCCACCAAAGAGGACACCCAGAACCGCTTCAGAAGGCAGCAAGAGGGACGGGAGGGGTGTGTGGAGCCAGGCAAGTGTTCAGAGGGGACCAATGGCCTTGTGTCTTTACTGTAATGATTTCTTTAAATATTTGCTGTAGCCTCGTAGCATCCGATCCCATCAGATCTCAGAAGCTAAGCAGGGTCGGGCCTGGTTAGTCCTTGGATGGGAGACCGCCTGGGAACACCAGGTGCTATAGGCTTGGGAGACGGACCTGGCAACCCACTCCCAACAAACAATCAGCCATTGAAAACCCTACGAATAGCAGTGAAGCACTGACAATAGTGTTTCACCTGTTTTACATAGGGTCGCTGTGAGCCGTACAACGACTTGAGGGCACCTAACAACAACAACAACACATGCAAAGGGCTGGGGCTTAGCCTCAGTTTGTAGAGTGCCACTCTACATTCTCTAAGGACCTGGCTTGGATCTGCAGCACTGCAAAAAGGGAGAAGGATGTGGCAGTCTACTCTCAAAACAATCCTGAAACAATCAGCCATTGAAAACCTGTGAGGATTGCTATGAGTTGGCCACGACTCGACGGCACCTAACAACAACATATCCAAAGCATTACAAACCTGCCTCAGCTGAGACCCCTGTGTGAATCCCTCACACTCTTTTCATTTCCTTGTCAGAAGCCCCAGGCAATGATGAGTAGCTGCGATCTGCTGGGCGGCACTGGCTCCTCCCCGTGGAGGTGGTGCCAATGCAGGAGGGCCCGCAAGGCCTGCAGCAGCTAGGGAGCGCCAGCGTCTACAGCATGATCGGTAACTGGTAGGAAACAAGTCCCTTTGTTCCCTTCGCTAACATCTTTATCTCACTTACTCAGGGCCCTCGTTCCTGCGTGGATGTCCAAAGGAAGGTCTCAGATAGAAGCTGGTAGCCAAGAACACCTGGGGTGTTGGGGGACAGAGAGAGCACCCCGAAGGGTGAACGCTGGGCACGCTTCAGAGGCTGTCCTGGCTTTGAACCTCCCACTGCGCGTCCCAGCTGAAAGCAGGAAAAGTGGCTGCTGAGGACGTTGTCAGCATTTGAAGCCAGAGCGTGACAGACGGCTGTGCGGTATCACGGGGCAAGGGAGGGGCCTACCCGTGCCCTCGGTTAGAACCTCAGTTAGAACCTGCCCTGGTTCTGAGACCCGTTGGGCAGGGAAACTCCCATCGCCAAAACAGCCAATACCTCACATGCACCAGCCCGGGTATTGAGAACCCCGCAGATAAACCAATACCGACACTGAAAATAGTAACTCAGTAAGACAGGAAAGGGGCAGCAGCAGGAGCAACTAGAAGACAAAGGACAGAACAGCCTAGTACGCCAGCAATTGCCTCCGATGTGAATGGTTCCCACGCATTCATTAAGAGACAGGTTTCCATCAGGAAATAAAAGAAGAAAACGACCCCGTTGGAAGCTTTCTCTAGGAAACCTACTGAAAACACAATGACATGCGTGGGTAGAAAGTAACAGGAATGAAGAGATGTGGGGAAAAATGAAAACCAAAGTGGCCTTATTAATAATCTAAAAGTACCATCCAAAGCCTTTGAAATTACCAGTGACAAATAGCACTCTGCAATGATGAAAAATTTATTTCCCAAGAAGACACGCGAGTCTACGGCTGCATGCAAAAACAACAGGCTTTCACATTTAGGAAGCAAAAACTTACAGACTGTACAATTACCGCTGAGGATTTTAACACCCCTGTCAGCCACTGATAAAAGCACTAGATAAAAAAATGTTTTGGTTTTCTTAAGTCAGAAGAACTGACAGCAGCATGGAGGCGGGAGTGCTCCTGCAGTTTGGGGTGTGATGCCCAGCCACACGCAGTCCCTCTGTGCCCTGGCTGCCCTCTGGATCCACTCCGCTGTCTTAATTCCACTGCAGCTGGAAATGCCCTTCTGTCGCCTTTTGCTTTAAGTGCTGTCCTGCCACTGTCAGAATCCAACTGTTTTACTCTGGGTTAAGGAAATCTGACCCTCGAAGGCCATGGTCCTCATGGCCCCTTTCCTAAGGCTGCTGTCCAAGAGGGGAACCTCTTTATCCCCACCAGCAAAGGGGCTGTGAAGTGGGGTGGAGACAGCCTTGACTCCTTGCCCACGGGAGGAGCCTTGTAGCTGCGGGATGCCTGCTGCCTGGTCTGACCAGGGGTCCCTGGGCCCCTCTGCAGGTCAGGAGCAGAGAGGCAGGGCCACCCTTGGCTGCCCCCTGGCCAGCGAGCCTCTTGGCTCCAGGGTACTGCTCCTGCTGGGCACCCACTGGCAGTGGTGGGAAGGGGCAGGGGTGGAAACCACTGAGCCCTTAGCTGAGCAGCAGGAAACGCTTCCAAGGCTCCTGGGTGCTGCCCAGCCAGGCACCTGCTGCTGACTGGGCATCAGGGAGTGGCAGTGCTGCCTCATCGTTGCCATGTCTGTCCTCAGAGCCACCACCTTTTCTTTTTCCTGTTACCAGCTCAGCCACCACCCAACGGAGGTGGAAAGACCCTCAAGAGAGCCTTTATTGGGCCTGTGGTTGCAACACGGGGCCTCCCAGCTCTCTCACTGGAGGCGCTAACAGCGTGTTGTGTAGGTAGAGAGGGGTGTGTGCAGCAATCACTGTTCAGTCGTGTAAATAAATATAGGTTTGTGTTCACACCAATCACGTCGGCCCCTGGCACGCATCACAGCAGACCCTTTTGCTGGGCTACCAGAGGGAATGTTCCCCCTCTGGTCTGGGTTGGTCACAGGGTCATCGAGACATCACCAAGACCTCTGAGAGCAAAAGAGAAGAAAACAAACAGAAAAAAGTCCAGTGCTAACTGCAGACTAAGACAGCCGTGGCTGGGGCTGCACCTGCAGAGCTGGAGATGCAGCAGGTGGTTGTGGTTCTGTAGCTTCCTTCAGGTGCCTGTGGGCTCACGGTGGCAGGTGCTGGCGTGAGGGAGACAGGAGAAGGCTTGATGCTTTTGAATTATGGTGCTGGAGATGATTACTGAATACACGCAAAGACTGCCAAAAGAACCAACAGCTCTGTCCTAGAAGTGCATTCAGAGTGCTCCTGGAAAGCAAGGATGGCTAGACTATGTCTGACATATTTTGGACATGGAGTCAGGAGGGATCAATCCCTGACAAGGACATCATGTTTGGGAAAGTGGCAGGTCAATGAAAAAAAGGAAGAGCCTCAACTAGATGACAAGGTCTCACTAAATTATGCAGATTGCCTCTGGTCCCAAACTTGTGATCTTTCTGCCTCTGCCTCCCGGGTCTCTGGGATTATAGGTGTGCACCACAACACCCAGCTAGTTCTTGTTCTTAATAAGAATCTGTTAGCAAATAATTTGCCTACTTTTTGAGTGCTTAAAAAGATCTATATTTTGCTTTGATTTTGAAACAAATATATTTTGCTAGGTATAGAATTATAGGCTGTCAATTATTTTTTTTTACAGCACTTAACATCTTGGTCACCATTGTTTCTGTTCAAACAGATTCTTTCTTTATCTATTTATTTTTGCAGTACTTAGGGGCTGAACCCAGAGCCTTACACATGCATTGCAAGCGCTCTGCCACTGGCCTGCACCCTAGTCCCTCTTTCTTAAAAAAAAAAATCAGGATATGGTCTCACTAGGTTACACAGGCTGCCTCTGGCCTCAAACCTTTGACCCTCCTACTCCATCTCCCTAGTTGCTGGGATTACAGGGGTGAGCCACCTCACACCCAGCTTTCAAGCAGGTCTTTGAATAAAATGTTTTTCCCTGTTGTCTATCTTTTTTTCCTTTACCAACCTTCTTTAAGTTTTCTCTGATGGTTTTGGGTGTGGTTTTCTTCATCCTATTTTGCTTTTATTTTGTTGACTATTTGAACGTGTGACTTGATGTGTTTCATAATTTCTCAGAAAGTTGTCACCCCCGGTCTCCTCGGCATTGCCTTGCCTGATGCGCTCTCTGATTTTCTTCTTGTCTTACTTTCAGGGGCTACCATTCCATGCATGGCACAACTCCCTCCATCCCCATATATCATTAATTCAGCTTTAATACTTCCTTTATCTTTCAAACCCCCGTTATGTTTTTATACCTTTACCTATTTCTACTCTACTCACTATGCTTATATTGGGTCCAATTTGCTGCTATATATAGCTGCTGAGTTCTTATTTTTAGTAGCTAAACTTTTCCATCCTAGCATTCCTCTTAGATTATTTTATAGATTGCACTTCTCAGTTGAAATGAATATTTTCAAACACATGCTTTGCACTTATTTTAACATGTGATAATCTACAGTGCTCTTTAAAAGGGTCTGGTCTTCTTCCTCTTGATTTCCTATCATTTTTTCTTCTTTATTCTCTCATGGCAGGCTATTATTTCGTGTCAGGATCACTGTTTTAAAAATTATCATCTAGAATATTTATCATTCTCCAAGGAGGGCTTACTTTTCTCGTGGCTGTGGTTACAATGGTAGCATGCCCAAAGGGCCAGTGGTGATTGGAGCCGTCTCCAGAGGAGGCTTCATCCTTCAGAGTCTCAGCCCTATTCTGAGGCTGGGTCCTGGCAGCTCCCTGGGCAGTTGCTGGCATGAATCAGATGGAAATGTTGAGGAGGCTGGAGTCTCGTGTCCATGGCAAGGCAGCAGCACTGGACGCCCTCACTCAGGAAGAAAGCAGCTTGCACGAAACTGGCGGGCGATCACTTCTCCCACCTTTGTGCACTCGGCCCCCAACCTGTTGGATGGTGCTGCCCATACATTCAGGGCAGACCATCCCATCCCATTCACTGACTCATGCCAGTGTCTCTGGAGGCGCCCTCAAGACACCCCTGGAACTTTCTAGGCATCTCTCGAGACTGTCAAGGTGACAGCTAGGAAAGAGCACCACAGCCGGGTTCTCCCTAGCTACTCCCTTCTCTCCAGCTTCTCCTACCTTCCACCACCCCAGTCCTTATGCCTGGGTTTTTTTGCTCCATTTCCAACAGGTTTATGCATTTTAAAATCTCAGTGGGTGCGGGTTTCATCGCTGTTCTTAGCAGGAGGGTCAGACATGCCCAAGCCGCCACGGAGGGCAAGGAGTGGGCGCCTCTGCTCCCCAGTGCATCCCGGAACAACATTACCTCCACTGCATTTGCACCCTTCATCATCAATGAATATTTTTACCCTTCACCATGACCTCTGTATCCCTACTTTCATGTCCAGGCTGGGATTTAGCTCAGTTGGTAGAGCGCTGTGCTGCAGTCTCTGAGGTCCCGAGTTCAATTCCCAGCATCCCCAAAATGGGAGAAGGGCCTGGCAACCCACTCCCAAGGCAATCCCGAAACAGTCAGCCATTGAAAACCCTATGAGGGTCACTATGAGTCGGACATGACTCGAAGGCACCTAACAACAACAACAACTTTCATGTCCTTCATGTATTTGAGCATTTAAAAGTGTTCTTTTAAAGCTCTCCGTCCTGAGCTGTGCCATTCACCATTCACTTCTTCAGCTCCCCACGGCCTCTTTCTACCTAGCATTATAGTACTTGTGCTTAGTAATTGCTCTATCTGTAATTGCCTTGTTGTCTGCCTCACGTCATTTATATACGCCCTGATGGGACCACTGACGTGTCTCCATGCTCCGTGGAAGCCACGTGCAGCCTCCCCAGCTGGTCTCTGCGTGGACTGAGCCAGCTCTCCATTGCGGGTCCTCCCACCCAGTGAGCTCCTGTCCCAGCCTCCACCTTCAGCAGACACACACGAGTTCTTCCACCCTCACATTTTGCAGAAAGTCCCTTAAAATTCAATCCACAAAATAATTAAACGCACAGTGGCTTGGTACTTACGCAGAGTGGTGTGAGATACCAGAGGTGGAGAACCCTTCTGCCTGGGGATTTACCTAAGGCTTTGCAGAGGAGGTGGCTTTTGTCCCTTTCAGCAGGAAAATCAGCGCATGCTCTGGAAATAACTTCTTTCAAAACCACCCACCGAATATTCTGCTCCCACACAGCTGGGCTTATTCAACTTTGCTAAAAACAGTTTGCTCCATTGGGCTCTCATAGAACTCAATATGTGGCAAGAAAAATTGGCCAGCTGTGTCAGCCAGCTTCCCACCCCTGAGAAAGCACCCGGGAGGAACGCTTGAAGGAGGCAGGTGTGTTCTGGCTCGTGTCCGCAGAGGTGTCTGCCCTTGGCCCTGGGGTCCATCGCTCATTACCATTTCCTAAAGATTGTGAGATGCAGAGGGCATGGCACCCATGCCTGTCATCCCAGTGACTTGGGAGGTGGAGGCAGGAGGATCATGAGGTCGAGGCCAGAGGCAGCCTCCAAAGCTTAGCAAGATCCTATCTCCAAATAAAAATAAATGAATAAATAAAAATGGGCTGAGGTGCAGCTCATTGGTAAGGCCCTTGCAAAGTATGTGTAAGGCCCTGGGTTCAACCGCCAAGTATTGCCAAAAAATAATGGGATATTATTGAGCTCACCATTTTAAGAAGTGTATCCTTATTAATACCTGCAGCCGTAGCCCTGTGGCATCCAATCCCATCAGATCACGGAAGCTAAGAAGGGTCAGGGTTGGTTAGTACTTGGATGGGAGACCGCCTGGAAACACCAAGTGCTATAGGCTTGGGAGAAGGACCCAGCAACCCCCTCCCAAAAATCAATCTGCCATTGAAAACCCTATGAACAGCAGAGAAGCACTGACAATAGTGTTTTGCCTGTTGTATGCAGGGTCGCTATGAGTCGGATACCAACTCAACGGCACCTAACAACAACAAACCCTTAATAATGTAGTACTGAGATAAATACAACTTTCCCAGAAAAACAAAATAAGATGAGCTCACTCCATGCTTCCCAGAACCTTCAGTTTCCAGAGATCACGAAGGAACCACGGGTCCTGTCAGGGGCAGGAAGTTGCTCCATGTTTTGTCTCAGGGTGGCTTAGTCCCACCTTCTGAGGTCAAGGTGTTGCTTCGCACGAATTCACCCGAGATGTAAACTTTGCTGACCAGACCCCTCTCGTTGAGTCAGGCAAGCTTTGACGCTGGGGCAAACCCTCTCCCCCAGCCGCTGGAGCCTGACGTCCCCCAGGAGCCTGGCGCCTCCTGCAGTAGATGCCCCTCAGGCCGCGCCCTCCTCGGGCAGCTTGGCTTTGTGAACCAGTGTCGTCACTACCTACCAGTCACAGAGGAACGACGGGATATAATTTAACTTCTGTGAGGAAATTAGCAACTGTAAGATTGGTTGTCTTCTATTCAAAGCTACTGTACGAAGAGTTTGTTGTTGGGTGCCATCAAGTCAGTATCTGACTCATAGCGACCCTCATAGGGTTTTCAATGACTGTTTTGGGATTGCCTTGGAAGTGGATTGCCACATCCTTCTCCCACTTCTGTGGTGCTGGGAATTGAACTCGGGACCTCAGAGACTGCAGCACAGCGCTCTACCAACTGAGCTAAATTAGTAACAATTTCACTTTGCATTGGTGCCACAAAATATCAAAAGTACTTCAGATATTAAATTTGCTATTGAAATAGAAGCCATGTTATCTTTTCATTGGCAAACATCACCACTTTTGCTTATTAAAAAAAATAGATACCAAGTGGCTAGAGGGTGGGTGCTCTGTAATCTGTCCCTACTATTAATCACTACTTTTCATCCCTCTCCCACACACCTGACGTTTCCCCTGCACCTGCCAGACCCCAATACAAATGTCCTTGATTCCTTTAATGGTTCAAAAGATTCATTATACTTAATTTTATTCAGTTAGCTAAGAATTTCTTCATGTGACTTCCAGAAAATAAGTAAAAGAGAAACCCCTACTAAACCCCTACTAAACCCCTACTAAACCCCTACTAAACAGACTCGGGACACATCGCTGGGCAGCTACCTCCTCTCAGTTTCCCCTGGTTTTCTTTCTTCTGATGTTTTCAACCTAAAGTTAAAATGTGTGCAATGTGTGGTTTTGTTCACTGTTGTTGTTTCCCCAAAATAAGTGGGAATTTCCTGGAGGGACCCCAAAGTTCTTAACGTAAATTGCCAAACATACTAGTTGTGTGGGGCGACCTTGAGAACACTTCACGGCTGCACAGGTCCTGGTTAATGAATCTCTGAGGACACGAGGTGTGCAGGGTGAAGCCCCCAAGTCCTCCAGATGCCCACGGCAACACGGGCTCAGGGTTCCCTCAGCTGAGGAGCCCCTGAACCTGCCCCCTGAACCTGCCCCTGCCACAGAGGCCTCAGGGCGAAGACGGCCTCACCTGGTGGTGCCCTGTGTACTCAGGCGATTTTCAAACAGCATTAGCATCACAATATCGGAAATAAGGGACCATAACTTTCAACTTGATTTAGGCTCAATTTTTAAACAGCATGCCTATGAGAGTGTTGAATAATGCCACTTGACTTTAAATAATAATTAGGGCTTTGTCAAAAAAGAATTTTAAAAGAACTGTTTGAAAGGTCTTCAAAGCCTTCTAGATTTTGGGCTGTCTTAGAAATAGAGAAAATTTTCATAATTTTGTTTTTATGAGTATAGACCTGTCATTCTAAGCACCTCAAGGAAGCAATTTTCTCTAAAAGATTACAGAATCTTTTTTCTTCTATCACATTCCTCTTCAAAAAGTACTCAGTTTCAAAGAATAGATAAATATTTTATGAGTGCTTTTAAAAGTCTTTTACTTTCAATGAGGAGTTTTGTTTTTATTGTTGATAGATTTGCTGAGTGAACACTTAATGTACATGTATTTATACACACATACACACACATGTATAAAACAGGTATTGATATCTGTATTTGTTTAAAAATCAGAGTGGTTTTTAAAGACTTGGCTTTTGGAAGTACGGTATTTATTTGATTCAAATGGCAATTCCTTTCAAGCAGAAATGTATAGTATGTGGGAGAGAATGTGGAACATATTTTTCATTACTTTTTCTGTTCCCTCAAGACCGTGCCAACTTCTTAGATATACCTACTGTTTGCAATGCCATTGCAATTTCCCTCTCTGAGCCAATGAGATGCCATAATATGATAAAAAATAATGTGTTAAAAAACTGAATTTTATTTCACAGAAATTTCACTGTACACTTTAAAGTCTATACCATCTTCCAGCAATGAGGACAATAAGACTAGAAAGAAGCAAACTAAGAGACCAAAGCTGAAGCCACCACAGTGTCAGGATTAATCAGGCCATGGTTGATCATTAACCCGAGCTCTAGTTTTAGCAAGATCATGCCCAGTGCTAGTGGAATAGACAGCTACTGTAGTGATATAACTTGGTCATAACCAGACAGCCAGGTGACCTTCCAATGCAGACATCGTGACAGTTACCAGAGCGCCCACTTCTCACGTGCTCTGCCTCATGAAAGAAAAGCCCAGCTGCCTCTGCTGGTCTTCATGCCTGGTAGAAACTCTTCAGGCAACAGAAGGCCAGGCTGCGTGTGGCCCAGGTTAGTGGCCCACAGTGGCCTCACCGGGTCCTGCAGGTCTGTGACATCCCAGTGTTGGCTGGGGAGCAGATGAGGAGGCAGCCTGCCAAGAGAAGAACTTGTGGTTCTCACAAAGTCGGCAGCGTTTTGATGTGAGGTGACTGGCTCATGAGGACGGGCGGAGCCTTGGGTGAAAGGATTCTTACTGCAGAGAAACCTGAAGGAGGAAGGGTAACAGCGGCCGGGTGTCTGTGAGGCCCTGGGAGAGCGTCACGGGCATTCAAGGCACAGGTGTTTTGACACCACACATCCAAGTCACTTTATTAAGTCTTACTGAGGATACGAGGAAATACAAGACATTGACATCTGGATGAGCCTGGCTGAGGTCCTTTTTGGTATAGGAGTGCCTGGGTGAATGTGTGCAAATGTGCACTTAGGACTGCAGGGAGTTTTGTGTTTAATTCCTTTGTCTTAAAAAACATTATGGCGCTGGGCGAGGTGGCGCACGCCTGTAATCCCAGCCACTCAGGAGGCGGACGCAGGAGGATCGCAAGTTCAAGACCAGAGGCAGTCTGTGTAACTTAGTGAGCCCCTGTCTCAAAAAGTAAAAAATGGGCTGAGGGCGCAGCTCAGTCAGTGCTCCAGCACTTGCAGAGCATGCAGGCGAAAGGCCCCGAGTTCAACCTCCAGTACCGCAAAACAACCAACCAACCACACACAAACATTATGGCTTAGCTACTTTCTCCTGTAACTAAGTGGCTCAAATATAAAACTCATTTAGTTCACATTATTTTCATTTGGTTTAGTGTTGGAAATGAGTGAAGCCTTTACCCAAATAACCTCATACCAAGTTCATCATCGAGTCAAAATACTAAATAGGGTAAAAAAAACCCACTAAATTAGTTACTTACTTGAATTAAGAGAAACAGTCTGATTTAAAACATAAGTAATCTGCTAGTCCCCTTATTAGGTAGAACCACTTAAAGTGAATTTTTCCCATGCCTGTGCACAAATTGTTAGATATACCTACTGTTTGCAATGCAGTTGCCAATTTCCCTCTCTTTGAACCAATGAGATGCCATAATATGACAAAAATAATGTGTTAAAAAACTGAATTTTCTTTCACAGAAATTTCACTGCACACTTTAAAGTCTTGCTATTTTTGCCCCATGAATGAAAATGTAGGTGCATGATTATTTCCACTATAATGTTTTACCACGTTAAAAATTACCAGGAGGTGTGAATGCACCAGACACTTTTGCTATTCAATATCCAGTCAGCCTCCTGAGGATGTCTCTTCTACCTGGCTTTGGTTTGTTGAAACCACCCCTAGCCTGTGGGTTCTGGGGTCTCCCCGGCAGCCTCCTGTGCTGTCCTAAGACCAACACAACCCTGCGTTTCTGCGGTTGGGCTTCCTCTCTCCTCCCTCCTTCCCGCCCTTCTTCCTCTCCTCCCGTCCCCTTCCCTCTCCTCTCACCTCTTCTCCTCTCTCTTTTCCTTCTGCGACCACTGTGACTGAGTCCCTGCAGGCTCACCCCACCAAAAGGCCAATTCATCCAACAGGACTTTGCTTGGGGGGGTCAGTGGGAGGAAAGCATTGTGTTGAGACTCAGCTGCTGTCTCTCAATAAAGTGGCCTCCACATCCCCAGTCTGCCGCACTGAGAAGCCGGGCCCCCAATGCCTGCCTTTCGCAGCCCTCACCTGGGGCCCATGGCGGCCCCACTCCCACTCACCATGCTAGCTGGGGTTGGCACCATGTCACCCGTTCATCCTGCAGCCCTCAGGGCAGCAAGCAGGCCAGGCTGTGATGTTCCCGTTTTCTGCAGAGTTTGCGATGAGCTTAGCTCATGGAGGAGATTTGCATCCTGGGAAAAGTCGCTCATCTCTCTGGGCCCCAATTCCTCCACCTGCAAATCAGGGACCGTGTTATACCTGTGCTGTATCAAGGTGGTCGTGAGAATTAAAGGCAAGAGACGCAGTGTTGGGAGAGGTTCCTGGCGGGAGGTTCTCCCCCATGACAGTGAGCTCGCCATCTCCCTGACCATCACTGCACGACACACTTCGTCTTCTTTCTGTTTCACGATCAGATGCTGGAAGGACGCACCTAACCATTCTGGGTAGCCTGCAGGAAACACATCTTTCAGGTATTTTGAAAAGAAAGAATCGTGGCTTCATCACCTGCTGATGCTTAAGGACCCTAAGCCCAGGAGTGCTGACCTTCGGTCTTTTCAGCTCAACACTTGCTTTTGATAGCAAAAGGGATCAGATGCCACAGGGTTACAGCTGCAGGCATTATTAAGGATACACTTCTTAAAATGGTGAACTCAATAATAACCCATTATTTTTTGGCAATACTTGGCGGTTAAATCCAGGGCCTCACACATACTTTGCATGGGCTCTACCACTGAGCTGCACCCCAGCCCATTTTTATGTATCCATTTATTTTTATTTGGAGACAGGATCTTGCTAAGTTATGGAAGTGTATCTGTGGGCTGCTTTTCCCATGCTAACCCTCTGCTCTGTGATCAGTTCCAGCCATCCCAGGGTTTGGGTTTGGCAGAGGGTGAGTGGTCACTGTGGAGCCTGCCTCCTGGTCACGCCTGCTCCTCTGCCACTGTCCCAGGACAGGTCACCAGGGCTTGAACCCACCCTCCCTGCAGCACCCACACACATACAGTCTTGGTGTTTCTGTCCAGGCCTGGCCTCAATGCCACCATCCCTCTCAGGCCACTTACAGGAAGGACTGTGTTGATAAAACTTACAAGATGCCACAGTGTGAAAAGTGCATAAAATATAACAAAAATGTAGTATAAGCATTGAAATAAGACTTACAAAATACAACTCAGATATTCGTCACATTTTAACAAACGTAGCCCAGCGGCTCGGGAGGCGGAGGTGGGAGGATCGCAAGTTTGAGACCAGAGGCAGTCTGCGTAACTTAGCAAGACTCTGTCTCAAAAAGTAAAAAAAAATGGGCTGAGGTGCAGCTCAGTGGTCCAGCACTTGCAGAGCATGCAGGTGTGAGGCTCTAGGTTCAACCCCCAGTACCGCAAAAAAAAAAAAAAAAAAAGTAGCAAACATAGAAAAAAGAAATATTTTATAAAATTATGTATCATTCAATAAAAAGCTTTCATGCAGGTGAGTAACACAGAGAGCAGCTATTTGCAATCATAAGGTTTGCTCTTTTGCACTCTTAAATAAAAAGTAATAAATGGAGTAGAGATCTCCAGGCGATCCTCTGTGACCTCGCTTGAAGGAAATGTCTGTATGTCAATGTTTAAAGTGTTAAATGACAAACAATCTCACTTCCTGCTCATTGATTTATCTCCTTTAGATGGAACATCAATCCTACAGACAATAGAAAATGTATTTCTAGAGGACTGTGTGCTTTGTTTTAATGAGTCTTTGGTGAAGAAACCAGCCACACAGTTATGACTGATGAGGATAAAAGGGGAAGTTAGAGCAATTTCTGCAAGCTCAGGGTATTCCTTCCTAATATCTGTCCAAAATGAAGCAAATGTGGCTGTGTTTCCAAAGTTATTTTAAAACCATTCTTCGGTATCAAGTTCCTACAATTTATCCTGCGATGTTGTAACTTGTGGGGCGCACACCTCCTGGTCTGGCCCAGATGTTTGGATGGGCGGCACTGCCGTGCACAAAGATATTAAACACAATTCACTTGGGACCCTCGGGTGAGAGGCATGGACTCCTAAGGGGCGCAGACCCCTATGGCTGTCAGGACACCAGCAGAGATGGGAGAAAGAAAAGCCTTGGGTGCTTTTGCCTTCCAGGGGCAAACACCTGTGTTGGTGGTCTCGGTGGTCACGAGGAGACAGTTCTTGCTTCATGAGTGATCAGACGAAGAGAGAGTTCTTTCCTAGTTGGTGGTCGAGGCTGGAAAGCATTCTTTCCTCACCGAAGGTCCGGGCGAGAGAGCAGAGAGAGCTGCTCATCAGTGGTCCTCATTAGTGGTCCGGGTGAAAAAGTGGTCTTTCCTTATTGGTGGTCAAAGGTCTAGGCAAAAAAGTGTGAGCTACCGCAGTGCAGCTCCTTATATAGCTCTCCCATGGAATGGCCTGAGCCAATCAGCTTTGAGTCCAATTGTCCAATCAGGTTTGGGGGATTTGTGAAGGATTTTGTACAAACATCCAACCAAGTTATTTTCATTTTCCCTAGATTTAGCTGTTTTCCCAGTTTTGGGTTTTTTGCCAATTTCCTCCCAATTTCTCCCTACAGTAATTGATTTTAAAATATTTTAAGTAATTTAAATCCCTTACTTTATGCACTTTGGGGCACAATTGACAGACTAACCTTAAATAAAATGTGTAGTAATGGGGCATCATCATCGCCCCATCCTGCCTTGCCAGATGAGGCCCACTCACCTGAGCTGGCCCTGTTGCCCTCAGCTTGGATGACACAGTGTTGGGATGGATGTTAGTATCGAAGCCGAGCTCCTCACAGACAGACAGACACTTGGGGTCGACAGAGAAACCAAAGAACGCACGAGGGTCCACAGGGAGGTCTGACTTGCTCCCTTCCAGGGCGCACCTCTCTGTGCCTCCAGTGCCAATGGAGGGGCTTTTTACAACTTCTACACAATGGTGGCCAACCATCAGCTCGTGGTGCAATCATGCCACAGTCATACAGGTGTCTGAAAGGTCACATTGTTTTTGCTGTGTCCGTCTCCCAAGCCCATAGCACCTGGTGTTCCCAGGCGCTCTCCCATCCAACTACTAACCAGGCCAGACTCTGCTTAGCTTCCGAGATCTGATGAGATCAGATGTCACAGTGGTATGGCTGTAGGCCATCTGTCTGTGGTTACTCATAATCCCCTGAGAGAGGGCATCTACCCGTGCAGTATGTGTGAATGCAGACGGTTACACAGCCAGAATTCAGCATGAGGTCAAAGGCTTGCAGACATTGCTCTAACTTCCCCCCTTTATCCTCATCAGTCATAACTGCATGGCTGGTTTCTTCACCAAAGATTCATTAAAACAAAGCACCGAAGTCCTCTAGAAACACGTTTTCTGTTATCTGTAGGATTGATGTTCCATCTAAAGGAGATTAATCGATGAGGCGCAGGCCTTGCCACTGTGTCCCATGATCTCTGTCTATTTATATTTACCTGATCATCCGGGTCAGTGCCACCTGGCCCAACACACGGCTGACAATGTCATCTCTGAAGGCATTCTCAGGGGCTCTGCCTGCTCCCCTTTCCACCTGCCAGGTGTGGGCTGGGACGTCCACCCGGAGGAGGGAAACTGTTAGGAAACCCACGCTCTTCACTGTTGGCCTGACACACTGTGTTTCTCATGGCAGGAAGAGAGAACAAGGCTGCTGGCAGACATTGGACAGTTGGAGGACAACTTCCGGGACCATTTCCTCACATTTGAAAGTGGAAATTAAAAAACTACCTTAAGGCGGAAAGGGAAGCTAAAGTCACAGCGGGGCTGGGATTTAGCTCAGTTGGTAGAGCGCTGTGCTGCAGTCTCTGAGGTCCCGAGTTCAATTCCCAGCATCCCAAAAATGGGAGAAGGACCTGGCAACCCACTCCCAAGGCAATCCCGAAACAGTCAGCCATTGAAAACCCTATGAGGGTTGCTATGAGTCAGATACCAACTCGACGGCACCTAACAATAACATCACTTAAAGAAAACATTATGTTCAATTCCTTCCAAACAGATCTATAATGGTGGTCCTTAGGCAGTGGTTCTTCCGCTAGACCACAGATTTTCACTGTCTCCACAGCCAGCCCTGCCCCTCACAGCTGGAGCCCAGGCACAGATGTTGCTAAGTGCTTCCCACCGATTAAAAGGTGTGGCTACAGTTGAGAACCTGACCTTTGCCAAGAATGCCCGCCTATGCACAGTAATGACACCAAGCATCGCTGACAGCCTGGGGGGCTGACGTTTTCATCCTGCCCGCAGCTGTCCTGGTGGCTGCCCAGGAAACCTGGCTCTGGAGTCCCGACAGCCACGGCTCTTCCAGCCAGCATCCGGGCTCTCTGGGGTGCACACTCACCCACCTGCCCTGGTGTTCCGTATTTCCGGTTTCAGCGGATGATTCTTTTCTCAACAGTGCTTGCTCTGTGCACCACAGATCCTGTACCAGTTACCAATGGCTTAGTGGCATTTTTGCCCATCCGGGTTCTGCAGGTCAGAAGCTGGGAGACTCACGTGTGCTCTCTGTTCGGGGTCCTCCAGGCTGAGATCAAGGTCAGCTCTGGGAAGAGCCTGGATCCGTGGTCATCTGGGATGCTGGCAGAATTAAGCCCCTCTGCTCCCAGACTGTGGTTCTCATTTTTGGGAGGCTGATCCCCAGCTATCTCCATTCTTAAAGGCTGACCCCCCACCCTGCTCCTTGGTCCATGGCTCCACCTTGTCTGCAGCACAGAGGACCCTCCTGCCTTGAAGCACTGGTTCACTCTCCTGCCACCTATGGAGGGATCTCTGCTGTGGGATCAGGTCAGGCCCAACAGGGCTGTCTCCCTTGACCATATGCTCTCACACAGTTGAAGGCATGGGACCCCCCATCATCCCAGGCTATGCACATATGCAAGGGGCAGGGACTGGAGGTGCTGCGCAGAGCCCTGCCCCTCACCCACCTGCAAGTGGGGATGCAGTTTCCCATTATCCAGTCGCTCATTCACTTGCCAGCCCTGTCACGCAGCCTGGATTCAACACGTGCATACCTGGTGTTCTGCCTCTGCCTGACCCCGGGGATTAGAACCAACAAAGGGCTCAGAATGATAGCTGGAATGAAGATGCGAGGGTGCCAGGCTGATTTTGTGAGCTGTAACTCATCAGCAGGCTTGCAGGGTGATGTCTATACAGAAAATCCGTCCCATCCTGGCATGCAGGTGGCTGAGTTGGGATTAAGGTGGTGGTTGTTGTTGTTGATAGGTGCCGTCAAGTCGATATCCGACTCATAGCGACCCTCATAGGGTTTTCAATGGCTGACTGTTTCGGGATTGCCTTGGGAGTGGATTGCCAGGCCCTTCTCCCACTTTTGCAGTGCTGGGAATTGAACTCAGGACCTCAGAGACTGTAGCGCAGCGCTCTACCAACTGAGCCAAATCCCAGTGGGATGAAGATAGCCACAGTTTAATGCTTCCACCGTGAAGACCTAGAACTTTTTGATTCAGGGTTTTCTTCTTCCCTCTACTCTCTCTCCTCCCATCGCATCAATCCATCAAGTGTTGACAGTAGAGGTGCACCTTTCCCAGGACTCAATACGATGGAACGAGAGGGAGCAGTGTCTTGCGTTCGGCTGCCTGTGACTGTGCCATGTTTGGCAATTCCTCCATGCCGGCTCCGCGCTGCCCGCTGGAGCTGCCTATCATTTTGTGGTGTGTATGTGGTTAAGTTCACGTGCATCGCCATTCACCAGATGAGGGACATTTCTGCTTCTCCATTTCTGCTCTTACTAAGGATTCAGCGGACGTGCTTGTGCAAGCCTTAGGGAGAATGTGCACCTTCATTTCTTCTAGGTTCACGTCCAGTAATGGATGGTAGAGTCGTGTGGCAAATGCATGTTGGCTTGGTGGCTCTGCCAAAGCTTTTGTTAAAGTGGCCATTCCAGCTCATCCCCACCAGCCAGTCACTGGAGATCCAGTTGCTCCACACTCTGGCCCACACTTCATGTTGCCAGTCTTTTTTAATTCTACTGGATACTGTAGCTCACTGGGGCTGTCATTTGCATTTCCTTAGCTGGGCACTGGCCATGGCACATGGCTGTGACACCAGCAACTTGAGTGTCTGAAGCAGGGGGGTCAAGAGTTCAAGGCCAGAGGCAGGCGGCACAACTCAGCAAGACCATGTCCCGAAAAATAAATAAATAAATAAAAATAAAAATGGGGTAGAGAATTTGCCCAGTAAGCACAGGCCCTGATTTCAACCCTTCATTACTGAAAAAAAAAGATATTGTAAATATCTTCATCCATTTTTATGTTTTTCATTGATATTCCTGTATTTTATTTGTTGGTGTGTGTCCTCAAATCTTTGTCCACTTGGAAAATCTTATGGAGTTGGAAGAATTCTTCATATACTTTGGATACAGAAGAATATAAATGTTCTGTCAGATATTCACGGTGCAAAGATTTCCCTGGTCTGTGGCTTGCATTTTCGTTTTCTCAGCATTATCTTTGAAAGAGCTTATGTTTAATTTGTTGTAGTTGAAGGCATCATATTTTTCTTTTATAGCCCATGCTTTTGTACACCCTACCTAATAAATTGTTAGTCCTCAAGGTCATGAATCTTGTCTCCAAGTTTTCATTTACAAACTTTTACTGTTTTGTTTCAGCTGCTGTTGATGAAAAGACAGTCCCTTCCTCATCAAGTTACTTTGAAACCTTTAAAATAAAATTAGGTTAATGTGTGGGAGTCAATGTCTGGACCCTGTCATCCCTGCATATAATAGAGATTTAGATAATTGTTGATCTAAAGTCTTTTGTCATTATAAAACCATGCCGACCTGATTCTTATAGGTCTCTAGTAAGCTTTGATATTGGGCATATAAATCTTCTATCTTCATTAGTCTCTCAAAATTGGTATTGTTATTCTTGAAACTTTGACGTCTCCACATAAATTTTACACAGATATTTTCCATAAAATGTTGACTCAAAATCTGTTGGGATTACATTGGAACTCTGCAAACATGGGCTTTACGTATTTTATCCACTTTTCTATTTTTTTAATGGAAGGAGAACAATTTCTGTAGTAATTTATCCTCCATAGATGAAAGATTTATGGAGTATATTCTATTTTGTTTTGTTTAAAAGAGAATGTCCAATGCTTAATTGATACCTAGCCTCTTGTAGCTTAGTTCATTGCAAATAATGTGTTGAAAACTTGATGTAGAAAAAAAAAAAACACTATGAATGAGATTTGTCCTTAGATACACCTTTAGCTATTTGTGAGCAAAATCTGAAAAAGGAAATGTAAGAAAAAGTACCTGATTCACTGCATTGATGAGTATTGCATATTATAAACCCATTAATTAGATAAGGGTAGAAACGATGTATTTTTAATTAACATCCAGATTCCTATGGGATAATGGCACCTAAGACAAAATATAATCAAAAGCAAAGCCATATAGCTCGACAAGGAAAGAAACCAATTTAAACCAATGCCAGCAGTGTACCAGGACATAGAAAGTACTAGGATAGTTTATGTGCTCATAAATAGAGGAATAATTTCCCCAAACAGCTGCAGCAGCTCCTGATCCAGTGCCAGAATGAAGTGTTAGACCAAGATGGTGCTGAGCCTGATATCCAGAAATTATCAGATGATACACATGAACTGTTGTTGTTGTTGTAGTTGTTGTTGTTGTTGTTAGGTGCTGTCATTTCAGACTCATAGAGATTAGGTGCCATCAAGTCGAGTCCTACTTAATGATCCTACAGACAACAGATGAAACACTGCCTGACACTGTCGTGCCCCATACAATTATCAGTGCTTTTCTACTATTCATAGGGTTTCAATAGCTGATTGGTTAAAAGGAGTGGGCTGCCGGGTCCTTCTCCCAAACCTTCAGCCCTCGCTATTCCCTGGTGGTCTCCCATCCAAGTACTATCCAGGCCCAACTCTGCTTAGCTTCCAAGGTCCAATGGGATCAGATGCCAGGGTGGTATGGCTGCAGGCACTAAAGAATTAGCTCAGTAAGATAAATGAAAAAGTAAATAAAATTGCTATGGGCAAGTGCCTGCACTCAAGTATATGACGTTTCAAAGAGCCATTTTCCACATAGCTCTCCACACGGAAATAACCCAAAAGTTCAGTAACAGTAGAAATGGCCAACAAATTGTAGTACTGTCAGGCAAGGAAACTCCCCAGGCATGAAATTGGATTTACTACACCCATACCCCCACACAGAGATAAGTCCCATAAACACATTAAAGAGCACATGAGGAAAACCTTCTTCACATAAAGGGAAAAATCAGGCAAAGTAGGTGATGGGATGTACGGATAAAACAATAGGCAGGAATATTGGGAAGAAAACAAGGGGCTGAATAGAAGCAGGGCACTGGTCCCTTCTGCTGGGAATGATGAAGGGGGGCTGGTCAGGGATCTGGGCTGCAGAGGGCAGCTGTGTCTGCATCCGAGGGTCTTTATTTATTTTTATTTATTTATTTTTTTTGCGGTACTAGGGGTTGAACCCAGGGCCTCGTGCCTGCATGCTCAGCAAGTGCTGGACCACTGAGCTGCACCCTCAGCCCAGTTTCTTACTTTTTGAGACAGGGTCTCGCTAAGTTACACAGACTGCCTCTGGTCTCAAACTTGCGATCCTCTTGCCTCTGTCTCCCGAGCTGCTGGGATGACAGGCATGCGCCACCGCGCCTGGCTAACCCGAGGGTCTTCACACACACAATGACAGAGAGGTGAAGATCTGTACACTGACACTGTTGTAGCGAACACTTCCTCGATGCACGTGAAAGCCACTCCTTCCGTCCGCCAAGCTTCCTGTCCATCACTGTCAGACAGCAGTACCCTAACGCCAAGAGGCTTTGCCCTCCCAGGGCTGCTGAGGCTGGATGGGGTGGCGCCCGGGGAGGGGTAGCGTGGGACGCTGTCCCCTCCAGCCTCAGAGGAGGAGCGACGTGTGCCTCAGGTTCCACTGGGCCTGTGGGCACTGACCACGCTCTGTCTCTTTGGCTCCCTTTTGGCTCCCACGTGCGCATGCTTAAGGCTGTGCAAATACTGATGAAGGAGGTGTTATTTGCTGCATCGAGAAACATCTTATAATATAATATAATATAATATCAGCAACAACAGGTCATGTATATCATCTGATAATTTCTGGATATCAGGCTCAGCACCATCTTGGTCTAACACTTCATTCTGGCACTGGATCAGGAGCTGCTGCAGCTGTGTGGGGAAATTATTCCTCTATTTATGAGGAAATTCATGTTTATTCTAAATTTGTTGTATGCATACCTGCAGCCATGACACTGTGACATCAGATCTTGGAAGCTAAGCAGGATTGGGCCTGGTTAGTACCTGGATGGGAGACCGCCTGGGAACATCAGGTGCTGTAGGCTTGGGAGAAGGACCCGGCAACCCACTCCCTAAAATCAATCCACCATTGAAAACCCTATGCACAGCAGAGAAGCATTGACAATAGTGTTTCCCCTGTTGTACTCAGGGTCTCTATGAGTCAGACACCAACTTCACGGCACCTAACAACAACCACCACCACATGCATAGACATATATTGATGCCCACTAAACATTGCACTCATTCTTTACATCAGCACCTCGACTGTGGGCTCTAGAATAGTATTTGTACAATCTGCACCAACTATTGAATAATAGTTAGTTACATTTCCCAAAAATGGAACCTCTGTTTGTGTAAGATTGCATCTGTTCTTTGTTGTTGTTGTTGTTAGGTGCCATCGAGTCGGTATCTGACTCATAGTGACCCTCATAGGGTTTTCAATGGCTGACTGTTTCGGGATTGCCTTGGGAGTGGATTGCCAGGTGCTTCTCCCATTTTTGCGGTGCTGGGAATTGAAATCGGGACCTCAGAGACTGCAGCGCAGCGCTCCACCAACTCTTAGGGGATAAATATTCCTCTCAAGAACAGACACTGGAGGAACCACCCTGAGGAGAGCTTGTGAAGCTCCGTCCCAGGGTGATGTCGCTGTCTCTAACATCCAACAACCAGCTCCTCTGGGTGTTGGGCTGTTGCCTGGGCTGGGCTGGGTGAGGGCTCCCGGCCAGGGGAGGAGCCGGGTAAGACAGGGTCTCTCCACCAGGCCTGGCGAGAACGAGAGCCGTCTGACGCGGTGAACCTGAAGTCCTTGGGTACGAGTCAGAGGTCGCGAAGAGCCGCTCTGGCCCACGCTGAGGACGCAGCTCCTGCAGGCCCTGCCCCCCCAGGATCCCCAGGCCACGCAGTGTGGGGCCACAAAGGCCAGGGGCACATAAACTTGATGTGGAAAAAAAAAACTAGAATGAGATTTGTCCTTATATACACTTTTAGGTATTTGTGAGCTGGGATGTAGCTCAGTTGGTAGAGCGCTACGCTGCAGTCTCTGAGGTCCCAAGTTCAATTCCCAGCACCACAAAAATGGGAGAAGGACCTGGAAATCCACTCCCAAGTCAATCCTGAAACAGTCAGCCGTTGAAAATCCTATGAGGGTTGCTATGAGTCAGACACAATGCGACGGCACCTAACGAGAGCTATTTGTGAACAAAATCTGAAAAAGGAAATGTAAGAAAAAGTACATAATTCACTACGTTGATGAGTATTCCATATGATAAATCTATTAATTAGAGGAGGGTAGAAATGATGTATTTTTAATTACCTTCCAGATTCCTATGGGATAATAGCACCTAAGTCAAAATATGGGCTGGGATGTAGTTCAGTTGGTAGAGCGCTGCACTGCAGTCTCTGAGGACCCGAGTTCAATTCCCAGCTCTGCAAAAATTGGAGAAGGACCTGGCAATCCACTCCCAAGTCAATCCCGAAACAGTCAGCCATTGAAAACCCTATGAGGGTCACTATGAGTCAGGCACGGCTCGATGGCACCTAACAACAACAACAACAAGTCAAAATATAATCAAAAACAAAGCCATTTGGCTCAACAACGAGAGTAAAGAAACCAATATAAACCAATGCCAACAGTGTACCAGGACGTAGAAAGTACTAGAATAGTTTATATATGCATGAAGGTTGCTGAAGGCAGGGGAGCAGGGAGAGGCTGTGGCAATATCTCCCCGGTACCGAGGGCTGGGGCTGGGCTGAGGAAGGGGTGGGGAGTCGGGAGGAACCCCGACAACCCTGCACAGCAAGGGAGCCAGGAGAGGAGGCTCCTCCAAGAGCTCACCCCTGGGGGTCTACTACAGATCAAGATTTGTAGGGGGGCCTGGCAGCGTGGTGTGCGACGGTTGTCACAGCGCGTCAGGGGGCGGAGGCAGGAGGATCACAAGTTTGAGGCCAGAGGCAGCCTGCGTAACTTAGCAAGACTTTGTCTCAAGATGAAAAACAGGCTGGGGTCAGCTCTGTGGTGGAGCCCTTGCAAAGCGTGCGTCAGGCCCTGGATTCAACCCCAGTACTGAGAAAGAAAGAAAAAAAAAAAAAGATTTGCAGATGGAAATGCAGATAAAAGCATAAACACCACGCCCACCCCAAAACGTGAGAACTGGATGTGAAGTCAAGCTTCGTGCATGCTGGAAAGATTATCCCCAGGATAATGTGTTATCTTGTGCTCTGTAGGATAGAAATCTTTTTCAACTAAACAGAAGGGAAATCTGGCTGCTATTTCCAATGTAAAATGACTTAAGAGCAACACTTTTCACCAGCCTAAGCACCCAGTTGCCTGTAGCCATAGCCCTGTGGCAGCCAATCCCGTCAGATCCCCGAAGCTAAGCAGGGTTGGGCCTGGTTAGTCCTTGGATGGGAGACCGCCTGGAAACACCAGGTGCTGCAGGCTTGGGAGAAGGACCTGGCAACCCACTCCCAAAAAGCAATCCGCCATTGAAAACCCTATGAATAGCAGAGAAGCACTGACAACAGTGTTTCTCCTGTTGTACTCAGGGTCGCTATGAGTCGGATACATACTCGACGGCTCCTAACAAAAACAACAAGCACCCAGTCAAGTTCTAGTCTTCACAGGGAGCTGAACTCACATTGCAGAGCAGCAGGAAAATGGCAATAGCAAAGTTACTAAAATAACACACAGTTTGGCCGTGCATCATACCACCAAGCCCTCAGAGTCCTGGGCAGAAGAATTTGTGTCTTTGTCAGACACTCTGTATGTAGAAATACCTCCTGGCTATAGCTCCATTCAGCATATGACACGCAGTCTAGAGTACAGTTATTTCAAGCAATGTTAGCACAGTAAAGGTGGCAATTATATAACAATGCCCATAACGTCAATGACAGACGGCTAATTTTCTGGAAGTAGAAGTGACTTCTTTTGAAAGAGCTTCCTTTTATTCTTCTCAGAGGGAGGAGAAGGGACATTTTCAGGACCCTGGAAAACAAGATGCGCTGTGTTCTGATTTTCTTAAATGACTTTACATGTGATAATATAAGCACGTTATTTCCAACAATACTCTCCTGTACTTATGCTTGCAGTTCATTGCCAGAGAGTCTCGGGATCCCGGTGCCTCTGATTTATTCATTTACACTTCAGGGATGTGTTTTGAACATAAATCATGTTTAAAATAAATTGTGACTATGCGGAGTCACCTTTTGTTCTTTGTCAATTGGCACTGCTCAAACGCAAAGTTGCTATTTCTGTTTTAAGGTCCTTTGGGTGAATTAAATCCAAGGAGGACCCACAGAGCATTTTCTGCACCCCTGAGGTCCTGGCTGTGTGCACGTGGGCCTCCTATCCCTGCGGCTTTGTTGTCCTGCGCCCAGGTCCCTCCTCCCCAGGGCTCCAGTTTCCACAACAGCATCCACATGGTGCACACCCAGTGTGGGCTCCACAGACACCATGTCCACCAACAGCTCTTCCTTCCAAACATTTCCGTGCTTGGGTCATCCTAGAATGTGAAGTTCAGAACGTCTTGCCTGGTTACAAGAGGGGTCATAAGCCACCTGCTTCCTGGCTGGTCACTCTCAGCCAAGCCCGAGGGCCACCACCACGACGGCCTATCGTGATTTACAAATCACCATCTGCTGGTGCATCCACTTTCTCTTCTAAAGTGCAGTGTCTCTCCTCCTTTCCCAAGATAGTTTTTCTTCCAAGGCAAAATGTAATGTCTGCTATATTCAGTATCCTCCCTCAATCAATTTCCCCGTTAATGAATTTCTTATCTGCTGAATTCACACTGAATCTGTGGTCTGGATCTAAGCCAAAGAGCTCAGGCACCAGACTGGGCCAGATGTCCCTCTTCTCCCATCCTTGTCATGAGGGACGGGGATGTCCACTCCCTCATGCCTGGCCTGGTCCTAAGACAACAGATTTTGAGAATGCCATCAAAATACTATGTCTGGTTTCCACCGATAACCAGCCCCCGTGCCAGCCACTGAGGGCCGCCATTTTAGACAAGGTCTCTCCCACCATGGCGGCCTGCACAGGTCACAAGGATAAGCCACACTGATAAACACCCCACACCTCAGACATACACACAAAATAAATAACTATGGTGCCCATATTTTCATTTCATGCGTCAAGGACACTTGAAACACAGCAGTAGCTGCTACACTAAGCAGTAGATGCTTCTAACAAATAAGTCATCTCCCAGAGAGAGAGGCCGACCAGTCACAGCACCGGACCGTCCTCGCTGACACTCCTCCATCTCCCACGATGCCACGCTCAGGTCCTCCAAATAGGTAGAGTTACTTTGGCCGCGACAAGCTGTCCTCTCTTCTACCAAAAGCACAATGCTCTCCACGAGTGGTCAGGACCAGGGTCCAAGGAGGAGGAGGAAGGGGGCCTGGTGCCCGGATTTTCATTTGACCCAGCTATCGGTGCTTGGTTCCGTGTGTGACCCATGCAGTGATGGTGCTGGGTGCGACTATGTGACATGAACGTACACGTTACCAGACCAGAGGTTTGAAAATGAAAAATAACTGTGGTGGCCACGCATGCTGTCAGAAGCTGGACTTTCAATTGCTTTCTCTTGAGTTCGACATCACCAACTCACGTCAGACCCGTGGCTGCCACAGAGGATGCTGCCGGGGCAGGGGGCACTGAAGTGGCTTGAAGGACAGGGGGCACTGGCAGTGGCTCTGGGACAGCTGTGTGCCAGGCAGGGAGGTGATGACAAGAGCCAGCTGTGCACGTTCCCAGGGTGCCAAGCTCAGGCAGATGCTCCCTCCCAGCTGGGGCTCTTCTGATAGCTCTGTTCCTCACCCACCTGTCCCTCCAGGGCCCAAACCACCCTCCGCCATCACGTTAAACACTGGTTCTCTCAAGAAAGCTGTGTGACCTAACACATTCATAGCACACAGTTCATAAGTAATAAATTATAAGTTTTAAGTACTCTAAATCCCAACACCAATTGATGCTCACAGATTTGGTTGATTTCTGCCAAATTGTTTTATCTGCAACCAGCCTATGGTGTGTCCTGAGTTCAATTCCCAGCACCACAAAAATGGGAGAAGGACCTGGCAATCAACTCCCAAGGCAATCCCAAAACAGTCAGCCATTGAAAACCCTATGAGGGTCGCTATGAGTCGGATACCAACTCGACAGCACCTAACAACAACAATAAGCCTATGGTGTACATTCAATCATTATTTGCTACATAGTTTTTTCCCAATCTCAACTCTTTTCCCAGTGAAATAAATTTGAATTTGGCAAGTGCTCTACTGATAACTATTACTCAGTCTCCTATACATTCTATTCAGGAGAAGGATGTGGCAGTCCACTCATGAAGCAACCCCGAAACAATCAGCCACTGAAAACCCTGTGAGGGTTTCTATGAGTCAGGCCTGCCTCAATGGCACCTAACAACAGCAACATACATTTTATTTACTAAAGCAAAGCACCCTTTACCTTGGGCCCCACCCGTACTAGAGCTTCGACCACTGGCCATTCTCACAGAATGTGGGCAATAGATTTCAGACAGTGACGCATGTTTCCTCAGTCTCTGTGAATCTTCCTGTCATGGTGGAGGCAAGACTCCCTAGCAAGGCTGAGGTGCACTAAGATGACCTCGAGACTCTTCAGGTCGACACAGTCAACGTTCAGCCAAGCCTTGGGTGCCACACTGGAGATGTCCACACTTGGTCCCGTGATCTGGGCTTCAGGCCACCAACATGAGGACACTGGCTTTTGCCTGGGCAGAGATGAGCAGTAGCACCTGATACATCATGTTTTACCCACCGGTCAGATGGGTGGACACCAAAGTGATCCCAAGACACAGGGAACAGTGGAATGCAGGACAGAGGGAGGCACGGCGGGTGTTGAGTATTTACCACCTTTGCTTTTTATTTTTTCCTATTTCAAATTTTTTTATTAGAAATTTGTAATGTATACCTTAACGTGATTCATTCTGACATGCTTTGCATTGTGACATTTCCATACATGCATTTTGATGTACATTATTCATATTGCTGTTGTTGTTAGGTGCCGTCGAGTTGAGTCCGACTCATAGCGACCCTATGTACTGCAGATCGAAACACTTGCCGATTCTGTGCCAGGCAGATGATCTTATTTATGTTTAAGCCCATTGTTGCAGACACTGTGTCAATCCATCTGGTGGAGGGTTTTCCTCTTTTGCATTGACCTGCCTCTCCCAAACATGATGTCCTTCTCCAGGGATTGATCTCTCCTGACTACATGTCTGAAATATTTAAGATGCAGTCTGGCCATTCTTGCTTCCAAGGAGCACTTATATGTTCCCCCTTACCCTCTTGTGCACTTCCTCCCTCCTTCCCACTCCCCCCCACCCAGTCAAAGACTTTTGTCTTTTTATGGTAATATTTTTCTATATATCCTTGGGTTCCAGTTCGGTTTAAGATAGAAACTTTTCCTGCAGTGAACTTTCTTTTTACCTTGTCAGAACTATTACCTGCGTTTTCTAGACCACCTATAATAACACCATTCTTAGCTTTTTTTCCTTTTATTATGATCCGACCTTTGTGTAGGATTTTTCCTTCTTATAATTTTGATTCAACTCCCACATACGAGTGAGAACATGCCGCTACCTTGGCTTGAACATGCTCTTCCACAATATGACCACATGATTTGAATTTTTAAAATATCTGCATTACTTTTGTGTCACGTTGACCCAAATACCTAGAGAGACAGCTTAGGAAGGGGAGGCTGACTGTGGCTCATGGTTTTGGAGGGTCTCATGCCACAGTGCTGGGAAGGCAAGGCCAAGGGCTGGCAGCTGGGCTTGGGACAGAGGCCAGCTCTTCACGTGACAGAGGACCAGGACAGACAGACTGGAGACCCCATGACCTGCTTCCTCCAGCAAGGGTCCCCTTCCTAAGGGCTCCACGGGCTCCAAAACAGCATCACAGCTGGAGACCAAGTGTTCAAACACGAACCTTGGGGTCATTTTATATGCAAACCCCAGCACCGTGCTTAACACCTATCAAGAAGCCTGATTTGTTAACAGCAACTTTTCATGAGGTGATATTGTTGTTGTTAGGTGCCGTCGAGTCGTGTCCAACTCATAGCGACCCTCATAGGGTTTTCAATGGCTGTTTCGGGATTGCCTTGGGAGTGGATTGCCAGGTCCTTCTCCCATTTTTGCAGTGCTGGGAATTGAACTCAGGACCTTGGAGACTGCAGAGCAGCGCTCTACCAACTGAGCTAAATCCCAGCCCAGGAGGTGATATTAGCCAGGAGTAAAGAAATTCATTATCAAATAGGACCAAGAGCCAAAGTTTTATACTACACCTTAACATATTTAGTTTAATTTAGCCAAAATTTCTCCTCTAAAATTATTCGAGATTGCAATGTTTATTCCATGTAGAAAATATATTAAATGAAAAGGACAAGAAGAAACCTAATTTTCACCACCCTATGCGATGACAGTTCATGTTTCCACGCAGAGCCTCGACAAGTTGCCTCCAGATGAGCACAAATGCGTTGTGCGCAAAGCCTTCCTAATTCAAACCGCATCTTGTTTACAGAACTCCCTCCAGGGGTTGCCGCCGTGAGGAGCCGTGGAGGCCGGGCCTGATGAGACGCTGACCCAGCTCTGGGTGTGCAGACATGGGGGCCACAGAGACACCTGCCCCCAAGGTCAGTGTCTCCCGAGGAAAGCAGCCTTCACCCTGCCCCAGGGGGACCTGTGGGGGCTTCCGAGGACCATGGTCCAAGTGTTTGCACACAGACACATGTTATCAGGGGCCCTGTGTGTGTGTGTGTGTGTATGTGTGTGTGCATGTATGTGTGTGTGCATGTGTGTGTGTGTGCATGCGTGCGTGTGTGTATTGCAGCAGTGGGGACTGAGCAAGGTGAGTCAAGGTGACTCTATCCTGAGGCAGTCCCTCAAATTTCTTGGATGAAGTGTGCTGCACGAGGGCTGCGAGCCAGGGGGAGGTGAGGAGACGAGAGCTGAGCTAGAAGGGTGGAGGTAAGCATGGAGGTCTGAGAAGCAGAAGCATGGGGTCTCAGCACACGCAGTCCATCGAGGATGAGGACGGCCCACGCTCAGGGTGGTGACCCGCTCGGCAGATGTGCTGTGTGCCTTCCTTCACCCCTGTGCCCTCCATCCAAGATGCCAAATGCAGCGCCACTCACGTGATAAGCAGCCAGGATCCTGCCTTCCCTCTGGCAGGCTGCAGCCACCAGGGCAGAGGGGGCTCTCCACGGGACAGGAGGGCTGGCTTTAGGAGGTGGGAGGGGAGTGGGGCCCACAGACGGCCTCCAATGTACCCAGATCCGAGCCACAGGCCTCCATGGGCCCCACATCTGTGAGCACAACGCGGCATTTGCCCTGTATCCCTTAGGCATAGCGGCTAGGGTTTAGCTCAGTTGGTGCAGCCCTGCTCTGCATCTCTGAGGCCCAGGGTTCCACCCCCAGCACCACAAAAATGGGAGAAGGAAGTGGCAACCCACTCCTGAAGCAATCTCAAAACAATCAGCCATTGTAAACCTTGTGAGGGTCTCTGTGAGTCGGACCCAACTCGATGGCACCTAACAACAACCTTAGGCATAAACAAGCTTTTTAACCATAGAATGGGATATTTCCAGGTTATGAACCTGTGATGTGAGGGTCTAAGTTACAAAAGGGCGTGAGTTAAGGTTTACCTGTGCAGGTTAACTCTCGGATGATTCGGCCCCAGTCACCACACCGTGCTGTTCATTTTTTTTTCTCCCAGTGGAATCTTACGGACAGTTAGTATATTCATAAATGCACGCTTTTACTATGAGTACTGTATTTTGAATTCATCTAATGCTACTGGCTTTATTGACCTTTCTACACTTGCCTTTTGATTACTCTAGAGTGGTGATAATGAGCTCGGCTCTACTCTGCCTCTCTGCAGGGGTTCCTATCTAAATGGAATATCCAGCCCTGCTGAGGGACTGTCAGATGATTTGTCAGCTCAGAGCCCCACAGAATTTGTTTAAAAAGGAGTGGGCTTTGGGAAGGGGATGGAGAGGTGGAGACAACAGGCTTAGAACAGGGAGAAGGAATCCCCCAGCCACCACACATGGCGGCCACACGTGGCACTGTGGCACGGTCCACGGTCAGGCTGCCCACAGCCACTCACCCCATCATGAGCCATGTGCAAACCTCTGCTCCTCCTTTCCTCTCTCTGTGGCCCACAATACCTGCTCACTGGCATTACTCTCTACAGAAACCATCCGCATGCATTTTTGCTTACCACACGTGGCATCGTGGCACGACTCCCCTCCTCATCGATTTCTGAGAGTGAACACCCTGTGTGTCAGAGACAGACGTGCGGGCTTTACAGTTCCCTCCTGCCACAGCTGACTGTGCTCGCGGCCAAAGTCACTGGACATAACTTCTGTGCAGCTGTCCACACTGTCACCTCCACCTGCTGGCTCGTGGCTCCTCCAGGCTCCCGCCACACACCAAGCCACACAAGATGAGCTGAGGGCAGTGAGGACCACAGTCACAGTAAGGTTCCTGCTGTCACCTGGAGGCAAGTGTGACCCCAAGGGTTGTCAGCGATTTGGTGTTTAACTTATCCTTGAAGGAAAAGCGGACGTTTCAGAGGCAAAGAGAGAAGTGCTGTGAAGGGAGTAAAGAGATGAATGGAAGGTCTGTAGCCCGGGCTTTCCTTTATGATCGCAGCCCACAGCTTCCCGGGTTACAGAGCAGCAACCACCACCATGGCCCCCGAAGGCGCCCTCGCTGTGCAGGCTCCTTCTGAGCCAGACCCGCATCCTGTGTGTCCCCCTTTCTTCTCCTCAAGCTCTGCGGCGAGTTTCCTCCCCACCCCTCCTTCCTGGTCCCCTGCGACCCTGTCAGACCTTGCCCCAATGCCATCTGATGTCTGAGAGCCTCTCTGAGCCCCTGATAAAATGTCCGCAGGCCTCTTCTCCCCGCTTTTAGGGTCCCTGCCTGGCTCCAGAACCCCCAAACAGGCTGACCCCACAGTTCTTCTCACAGATCCCAGGAATCTCCGTCGCTTCAGGTGGGTGGCCGTATGCTGTGAGACCTGGACGAGGTTCCCTTTCAAAAGAGCCTTGGCACCTGGGAAAACGAGGTGGCCTCAGTGACCTCCCAGGACCAGGGGTGCAGCAGTGTGCCGCTCCCCAGGTCTGAGCCTCCTGGACAGGGAACCGCTGTCCACCTGCCTGCCCCGTGTTGGGGTCCTGGGTGCAGCCTCCACAGAGCCCTGGGAGGAGAGCCTGCCCTCACCACAGCATGCAGGCTGGGAGGAAGACTTTCTCCGAGTGGCTCGGGTCCACCCTGCTGTACCCCTCCATTACATGCATCACCCTGAAAAACCCCGCACAGACAGAACAATCACCCATCCTGTCCTCCAACAATGACTTCTTTATTTCTTTCTTTATTTATTTGCAGTACTGGGGGTTGAACCCAGGGCCTTGCGCCTGCATGCTCTGCAAGTGCTGGACCACTGAGCTGCACCCCCAGCCCATTTCTTTACTTTTTGAGACAGGGTCTCACTAAGTTACACAGACTGCCTCCGGTCTCGAACTTGCAATTCTCCTGCCTCCGCCTCCCGAGCCTATGGGATGACAGGCGTGCGCCACTGCTCCCGGCCTTACAACGACTTCTTGATCACTGACAGCAAGCCCTCCTGGCACTCCCCTAGGCACAAAAAGACGGAGGCAGCCAACCCCTCTGCCCAACTGAAATCCCCTCCCTGGAGACCCAGAGCTGGCACGCTCACAGCTCTAAGCAACCTCGAGGCTCAGGCTCCACTGGGCAGCTTCCACCCACCTGCACTGTGCCTCGCTAGCCCTGGTTACCCAACACTTGTCTTTGAATTAAATTAATTTAATTGGCTGTTTAATAGCCTCATACCAAATTACCTGTGAAAACTGTGGGCCTGCTACTTAGATAGCTAATTCAAGGCTAAGTCAACATTGATTTATATTTCTGGAACGGTGAGGAAGGCTGACTGCAAAACATGATTAGACATGAAATGGAAAGTATCGGCGACGGAGGGAAAGACACTGAAGGTTCCTGTGTGAGGATGTTTGGACATAATGCACGGTGAATGGCAAGGAGAGAAAATCACTCGAAGAAGAACCACTGAAAAGTAGTGGAATAGGTCAAGGCCTCAGAAAACTTCCTGGAGGCCCCACACTGTCATGACCTCTGAGATCAACAGCAAAGCGCAGTGCTGCTCAGAGCAGGTGTTCCCAGCGCTCCTGGAGAGGAGACCTGGCCTGGTCGGCAACCGAACCAGGAGGCAGAGGAGAGAGAACGGGCACAGCGAGGGCTCGGAGGAAGAGCAGTGTGAGGCTGGAGGCTGGATCTGGGGACACAGGGTGGCCGCCCCTGCAGCACCCCAGGGCGGTGGGACCTTGTGCGCCTCAGCTTCCCAGGGCAGTGCGGGCGGCCACCCAAGGTGTTCAGTGCCTAATCTAGGCCAGGTTTACACCTCGAAGTGAGGTGGTGAATGTTCAGGAAGCCTGGCTCTCACTCCAGATGCCGTTCTTTGGACAGCACTGTCCCAAAGCGGGGCAGCTGAGTTAACTGTGCAGAAGTCCTGGGTCATTCTTGAAACGGAACCTGTCACTGCTCTTCCATGACCTATGACATCACGCACTCTGACCCAAAGTACAGCTGGAAAAGTCGCACATTTTGCATGAAAAATAACGGAGTGGGGAAGGGGATTGTTGGTCGGAAGGCACTAAGTTCGTAGGTAGAAAAGGGGCATACACGTGGGCTACTAAGAAGTGTGCTGCCCTTTCCTTCCTTCTCTTTGTTTTTGTTTTGTTTTGTTTTGTTGAGATAAATTCTCACTCACTAGGGCTGGGATTTAGCTCAGTTGGTAGAGCGCTGTGCGGCAGTCTCTGAGGACCCGAGTTCAATTCCCAGCACCGCAAAAATGGGAGAAGGATGTGGCAATCCACTCCCAAGGCAATCCCGAAACAGTCAGCCATTGAAAACCCTATGAGGGTCGCTATGAGTCAGATACCGACTTGACGGCACCTAACAACAACAACAATCTCACTCACTAACCTAGGCTGGCATCAAACTCTTTTCTTTTCTTCTTCTTCTTTTTCTTTCTTCCTTTCTTTCTTTTTTTTTTTTGATACTGGGGTTTGAACCCAGGGCCTTGAGCTTGTATGTTCTGCAAGTGCTGGACCACTGAGCTAAACCCCCAGCCCATTATTCTTTTTTCACTTTTTGAGACAGGGTCTCGCTAACTTACGCAGACTGCCTCTGGTCTTGAGTTTGTGATCCTCCTGCCTCCATCTCCCGAGCCGCTGGGATTACAGGCGTGCACCACCGCGCCCGGCGGCATCAAATTCCTGATCCTCCTGCCTCAGCCTCCCTAGTGCTGGGATTACAGGTGTGACTACCACACTTGACTGTACTTTACATTTTAAAAAACCTAGAAGAAAGAAGGGCTGGGATTTAGCTCAGTTGGTAGAGCACTGCGCTGCAGTCTCTGAGGTCCGGAGTTCAATTCCCAGCACCGCAAAAATGGGAGAAGGGCCTGGCAATCCACTCCCAAGGCAATCCCAAAACAGTCAGCCATTGAAAACCCTATGAGGGTCGCAATGAGTTGGATACCAATTCAACGGCGCCCAACAACAGAAGAAAGGAGTTTTAATCTTTTCAGTACAAAGAAATAACAAATGTTTGAGGAGGCAGACAGCTCACTCTGACTGGAATACCACAGGAGGTCTGCAGACTTTGAAAAGTCTCAGGGTCTTCTTCAAATATCCACAATGTGTATGGGACAATTGTTGTTGTTAGGTGCCATCAAGTCAGTATCTGACTCATAGAGACCCTCAATAGGGTTATCAATGGCTGACTGTTACGGAATTGCCTTGGGAGTGGATTGCCAGGTCCTTGTCCCATTTTTGTGGTGCTGGGAATTGAACTCGGGACCTCAGAGACTGCAGAGCGGCGCTCTACCAACTGAGCTAAATCCCAGCCCCCATGTGTCAATTAGTAAAAGTCCTGGTGCCATCATGCCTGTCTGTGGTGCTGGGCAGATTTCACTTGCTCACTATCAGCCAAAAACCCGGGCGCCATACATCTCAGAGAGGATGCTAAGAGGATTAAATGAACTAAAGTGTGTAACTGCCTGGGAATGATTTGTGGCACACCCTAGGTTAACAAGGAGTGGTGATATTGATAAGGGCATTGCAGGCCCCACATTGAGCTTGCTGCACTTATGAGAAGATTAGAAGAGATAAACCATCTTAGCACGTAACGCACCTGGGCACACAGAGGGATTGCAGCTGAGGGTTGCAGCTAAGGAGCCCTGTGACAGCCAGGTGGCTGGAAGAGTCCGTTCCAGCAATGGCTACAGAGAGAGGCCAGCACCAGGCGTGAGCTCAGCCCATCGGAGCAGGGTGGAAGGGTCTTTAAGCGCTGCATGAGGTGGGGGAAGGACAGAGTGCACCGGGGTGCTCAGGGCCATCATGTGGGCTGACTGGATTTACATGAAGAAGATAAACTTCCCACGCCCTCGTGGCAGGAGGTAGTTTCAGCTCGGGGCCAGGTGTCCACAGCTGGGCTCCAGCCCCACAGGGAAGGGAGCTGGGGAGACCAGGGCCATCTTCCCTGGCAGTTATGTTCTGGAGGGACGGCTCCCATGGCCTTGAGAAAGGTTTTCCTGAGTCATACACCTGGCAAGATGCTTTAAAAACACATCCCCCAGGGCAGAGAAGGAATTTACACCCACATGCCTTCTAGGGCACCCTTGAGTCAGGAGGGACTGCCAGGGGATGGGTCAGGCTGGGGGAGTCAGGGCACAGTTGTCAGGACAGAGTGGGGAAGCAGAAGAGAAGGACATGGAGGTTCTGTCCCACAGCCCGATGCTACACACCAGCACCTCAAGGGCGAGCAAGAGACAGGAGAGTGGGCGCGAGATCAGCCACAGAAAGTGGTTAAAAAATGTTCTATTTTCCTTCACTGAACACACTGTGAGCCACTCGCCGGTGCTCCTGTGTGCTGGGTGGGGGAGTAAGAAGTGTTGGCCGGGGGAACCTCACCAGATGGGCGAGGGCATGTTGCTAGTTCTTTTCTCAGCACCTTTCAGGTTGACAAATTTATCACAGGGGAGGCAAAGGCAGTGCCCAGCGCAGGCGCGCCAGGAGACAGGTCTCACCTGAGTAACTTGTTAGGAAGGAATCCTAAGCCTGGCCAAAGAATAGGAAGAAATGAGCGACTCGTGGGCGGTCTTAACAGAAGAGAGCAGGATGGAAGGAGGCCTGACACATTGTCTCAAAACCCGCGCCCCTTCTAGCGGCCCCCAGAGGCCTCTGTCTCCGGACCTCACCCTCTCGCCCGAGTGTGTACTCTGGGTCACAGTCCGTTCCTCCGCAGTAACATGGGTAGTCTTCATCATGGCAGCTCAGTGAACAGCTGGTGAAGCACAGCGGCTGAGCTCCCTGGCAGCGCCCCTGCATCCCTTGTCGTCTCCCACACAGGCATCTGTCTCCCTGCTCTTCCACTAGCAGGGTGGCTGGACCCACTCCAGACCCTGCTGGCATCCGGGGGAGAACAGTCTCCTGAGCGATCGCCATAGGCTAACATTCTTGACTCTGAGCCACCTGATGCATGGACCATCAAGCCACCCACAGACCTTCCTCTGGGTGTGTTTTCTAAGGCAAGAGGTATTTTGCACTATAATTTCCTATAGGGTTTTTTAAACAAGAAAGTTTCCATCGGGCTCGGTGGCACATGCCTGTAATCCCAGCAGCTCAGGAGGCAGAGGCAGGAGGATTGCAAGTTCCAGACGAGAGGCAGTCTGCGTAACTTAGCGAGACCCTGTCTCAGAAAGTAAAAAAAAAAAAAAAAAAAAAAAAATGGTCTGAGGGTGCAGCTCAGTGTTCCAGCACTTGCAGAGCATGCAAGCGTGAGGCCCTGGTGGTGCCAAGGCTTGGTGGCAGGTGATGGCCTCTGAGCCTACAGGGTTAGGCTAGGTGATGCTGTCTTGGCGCCATATTGCCCGTGGTTACTGTTGGAAAAGAAGCTCTGCTGGGCACCCGAGGCCATGACGTCTGTGTGGCTGTTGTCTGGTGTCACCCTGAGATTTGTGACTCAGCAGCTTTTTTGAGATGCAGCACAGGGTCCTTTGTGTAGCCGAATTTTGTTGGTTCTCCGATGTGGAAGTGGATTTGTCTACACGGTGCCCGTGGTGTTAATCCTCATTCACTCTGTGCCCTGATGCAGTTGCACACCCACCAACCCCTGCTTCTGATGGGGGAGCTGTCACGGGCAGGTCCTGTGTCCCTGGCACTGTCCAGAGCCCACTTGGCATGCACGTGACAGCTTCAGTGTGGCGTATCTGTTCACTTAAGTGCTGCTGGGAGAAATAGCTGTATGTGTTCCATGCTCTACTCTATTTTTTAAAAAGAGTCCTTTTAACCCTTGCAAATAAAAGCCATCTTCTTTTGAATATAAGAATTGGGTTTTCTAAACAAGTAAATGAAGCAGGACCCTGACCCCTAAAGGCTGTTCTTCAGCAATAAGAACACTGAGCCTAGGCTGCCAGAGTATAAGACAAAAAGAAAGAAGGAATCGGTTATGTACAGTGGTAAATCCCCATCATTATTGATGTTTGAAATGAAATGAAATCATCACATTCACTTCAGCTTTAAAAGTCATACTTTATTTGCTTTATAAAATGAATCAAGTAGGCTAATATACAATACATTTTAAAAGTTTGATTTACATGAGAACAAAAAGTCTGGGTGAAATTTAAAAGGTATAAAATCATGTGGAAGAGCAGCAATGCTAACATTCTCCATCAGTCTGTTGGGTGAAATCACCAGTTGAAGAGATTTAAAAAAGAAATACAGACCCCAATGGATGCGGACAGCATCTGATAAAACTTTGCAAGTATGAGTCTGGCTCAGTGGCACCTTACAATCACAACAGGAATAAGCACCCCACAATGAAGTGTAGTGAGCAACTTGATATTAAGAGGATTCCCAAAGAGCAGCTGAAAAAAACCAGGATGGAGACAAGGGATGGCTAAGTCTTAATCAATTCCGGGAAACGCACAACCTAAGAAATCACTTGAATTGAAGGAAAAAATCCTATGCGGAGGTTGGAAAATAATAATTAAAAAAAAGCTCAAGTCAACTTGGCAGAGAAAGGACAATCTGGGGACCAAAAAAGAACGAGGGAGGGATCTAGCAAAAGGAGGAAATCCTAGGAGAGGAGAGGGGGGAGAGGAGGAACAAGGAGGAGTGAAGAATGGGGGAGGGGTGACTTCAGGGTGATCAGCACAACTTTAATAGTCCTGGAAATAATTATCATAACACCAATAATACCAAAGAAAGTTAATAATACAGATGGGCTAGAAAATTCATGTAATAGCACTGACAATGTACAAAGATAGTTCACTACAAAAAGTTTCCAACTCAAACATAATTGGGATCCAAGGAGATATATATATATATATATATATATATATATATATATATATATAAAATTATTACTACAAAAAGACGAGCAAATGGAAGCGAAGTCTTTGGGGGGGGATGGGGAGGAGAAAGCACACAAAAGGGTAGGGGGAACTTATCTGTGTAATGTACAACAAAAAGCATATATGGAAATGCCACAGTGAAATGCATGACAGAATGAATCACATTAACTTGTACATTAAAAATTTTCAATAAAATAAAAAGAAATCCCTTGAATTCTAGAATTCCTGGCTCAAGGGAACTCACCACATAGGAGATCCCATGATGTCTTATTTTGGGAGGCTCTTGAACGGTAGCCTGGTGAATTTCTCAAGAAAATGGATGCAACACGAGGGGGAACCGAGAGGCCTTGAGAATGAGCTTGTGAAGAAGTCTAGAGTTCTGAAAATCCATTTTCTGGCCAATTGGGCAGATTTTGGATTTCCAGAGGAGTAGAAGAATGTGTCTTCTCCCCCTGAGATCTTCATCTTAGGTCCTGATCCTGTGCAGGGAAAGGCCGTTGTCTGCGTAGAAGGGGCTGCAGTTCATGTTCCCGTGGGCCATCCCGCGTGAGGATCTCTGGGAACCCCGCACTGTGTGGGGGAAAGTGTCCGGGGTGGCTTGCACTTGTCTAGGAAAGCTGAGGTCCATTCATCCCAGGAACAGGCACCTCTGCGCCTTGCAGGGAGGGCGAGGAGAGCGTGGAGTGGGCTCCTTGCGCGCCTGGGGACTGGGCCTGGGAGACGCAGGGAGAGGCTGCAGCGGTGAGCTGGGGAAGGGCCTCACAAGGGGGACGCGCGGACCGAAGGGGCAGCAAGGGCCGCGTCTCTCTGGACTCGGAGACAGAGGACAGGGCCC
>VMDO01007076.1:0-89717 GCA_007922755.1 Pedetes capensis | reverse complement strand
ACATGGAAGTGTCAGGTAGTGTTTCATTCTCTTGTACAAAGGCTCAGTATGAGTTGGACTCAACTCAAAAGCACCTAACAACCACAACAAATACATATTGAAACCAAAAACATCCAATACAGGCAAAGCATCCAGAGCCACAGTAACAAATACAGCTGTACATTTTTCATAAAACCTGCCATGAAGTTCAATAGAACAGAATAGAAGACCCAGAAATAAACTCACAGCTAAATGTTACAGCTACAGACACCTTCTCTTTGACAAAGGTGCCTAAGTCACACAAGGAGAAAGGATATCTACTTCAAAAAATGGTGCTTGGAAAACTGGATACCCAAAAGCCAATGAATGAAAGTCAACCCTTATCTCTCACCCTCACAAAACTCAATTTAGATCCCAATTCTGAATGTAAAAGCAGAAACGATGAAACCACTTGAAGAAAGCATAGGGAACACACTCCAACCCTTAGTTAGTGTTAGGCAAGTACTCTCTTATCAAGGCTCCTATAGCCCAGGTAATAGCACCAAGAATTAGTACAGCCATGGTGGAACTCAGTGTGGATATTCTTCAGGAAATTAAAAAGGGACTTACCATATTATGCAAATATAGCACTCTTTGGAATAATACCCAAGAAAGATATGTCATCATACCACAAAGATACCTGTAATTTCATATTTATTTCAGCACTCTTCACAATTCCACAGGTAGGAAATCAGCCCAGGTTCCATCAGTATGTATATATATACACACACACACACATATGTGCAATGGAATATTATACAACCACACAGATGAATGAATTTATATCAATTGCAGCAAAACGGTTGCAGAAGTAGGTATTCATTTGAAGTGAAATAACCCAGAATCAGAAAAAGAAATATTACCTGATCTCACTCATATGGACAGCTAGATTCGCCTTCCAGAACCAAATATCATTGTTTATATCCAAGATTGGAAAACAAATGGGAACACAGAAGGTGGGTAGAGGACTAGTGTTTGGGAGACAGGGATAGAGAAATCAGAAAGGTGAGGAGAGTACCATGTGGGGATAATGATAGAGAGAGCAAGTGCAAAATTGTTGTTGTTGTTGTTGTTGTTAGGTGCCTTCGAGTCGGTATCCGACTCATAGCGACCCTCATAGGGTTTTCAATGGCTGACAGTTTCGGGATTGCCTTGGGAGTGGATTGCCAGGCCCTTCTCCCACTTTTGCGGTGCTGGGAATTGAACTTGGGACCTCAGAGACTGTAGCACAGCGCTCTACCAACTGAGCTCAATCCCTGACCTTTGACCACATATTGGCCTTATATAATTGAAGTTGTTTTCCTATTAAAATACTCTTTTTTCTATGTAAGAGGCATATTTGATTAGAGATTATTTTCTGTTGTAAGTTATCTTTTTAATTCAGGGGCCATATTTAAGTGGGGAGATGTTTCTTTCTCTTAAAAGTCCTCTCCCTTATATACGTGAAAAAATTACTTTGATAGTAGGTTTCCTTTCTCTTAAAAATCATCTTTCATTTATGGAAAGGCCATATATAATTGGAGAGGACTGGTGATAATTCATTTTTCTCTAGTCATTTCAATATCATTACTATCTCTGTCAATACCATTGAAAATTAAATTTCATTTTTCGTTTTTGTTCCATTCATTAATATTAACATTTGTAGTTTGTAATCTTCATCATTTATGTTTGTAGACTCCATCTATACATGCTGTTCCATATAGGTGGGTTCTGTATTTGTGCTTGACATTTCCATGAAGATTCATTTGTTTCATGTTGCTTTGTTGAACCCAATTCAAAATATTTTGTAAAATGTCACTGATTTTTCTAGCCCCTTTTGAAACATTGATTTTTAATGCACAGAATTCCTAAATGTAGCCTTCATGCGATTCCCAACTCTATTATTGTACTTTGTTATCCAATATAATTTAAAATTTAGTGCTAATGAAAACTACACTTTTGTTAAATCCAACAAATTTGTCTTGTAAGCATTCCTGAATGCAGCTTGGTGATGAAGGATACTGCTGGATACAGCTTGAGAATAGGAGTTTTCCCCCATTTCATCAGAACTAGTTATTGCAGTAAAGGGAAACAGATTCTCCCCATGGCAGGTGAATAATACAAGATATCTGATGGATCAATAGAAATCAGCAAGCCATGTGCAACTCAGGATCAGGAGGGGTCTTTGTTAAGGTAGGAAGAAGAACATTGCAAACTGCAGAATGCTTTAGGAAAGACCTTGCAGTTAAGTTGGTCGCAATAGGCTCTGAGGATATCTGAGTTTCTGGAATCCACTGAGGAAGGATAGCATATGAAAAGAAGTAAGGTGGCCTCAGGTTAAGCTGATCACTGAAGAGACTGCACTTTATTTGCAAGGCAAGAGGCATCATTGAGAAATTGACAACAGCAGAGGTGGAATTTGTTCTTCAAATGATGTCCATTGCTGCCTTGGATTTTAGTGCACTAGAGATTATCAAAATGTTGTTTTTACAAACATCTCCCTGGAAGGGAACTCTTCAATCTTAGATGAATGCATCTAAAAATACAAAACATACAATTTTACAGTTTTCAGAGAACTGTAAATAGTATCAATGTTGTGTATCGATTGGTATGGTTGGATGTGAGTTGTCTACCGATGCTTCCTGTGGCAGGTGCTAGGTTCTTAGTGTGACAATGCTGAAGTGATAGGATCTTGAAGAGTTCAGAGTTAGTGGAAGGTGATTAACAGCCCCAACCCTCACTCTGGATTCCACTGTCACCTTGTAAGGTCACCTCACATATACTGCCACCATTGTCATGACATCCATCAAGAAGTGCAGCTGCACTTCTGCATCCAGGAAGAATATGTGAAAGCCAATGCAACGTGCTTTGGATTCCAAGCTTCAACAATATGATAGAACTAAACCACATTTCCTGGTCTGTGTCCACTTTCCACAATTTCATTATAGTATCAAACTCTGGCTGTGCATCAGTATATGTGTCTAAAATGTGTAGAACTCACTGGGTAGTACCTTTGTGCATATATTTTCTATATATTAGGATAAGAAAATTGAAAGGTGATGATAATAGTACCTAGACAAGATTTTTGAGATACAGCAAATGGGAATAGAGAACAGGAAGTCCAGCACAGAGAACCTGATAAGAAGAGATCATTTCCTTATATTCCTTGCCCATTGAGGATACAGTGAATAACAGAAGTTATAGTCCCCGATAAGCCATGAAAGTGTAAAAGTGACCTACTTATGTGAACAATTACATTATGGGAAAAACAGACAGAAATCCAGAAAGCTGGAACAGAATAAAATGACTTGCACAAGGTCTTTAAATGTCAGCATCTGGGTATAACCAAGATGGATGCCAAAACATCATCCTCTGTTGCTCCTGAATATACTTTTCTCCATCCTGCATGGATTCTTTGGTCCTTCAATGCAATCGCACATGAAATGTTATCAAAAGACTCAACTCCTTCATAAGGAGGCACACAGCCTGAAAAGAAAATGTTTGGAAAGAATATCTCAAGCATTTGTTGCTATTGTTAGGTGCTGTCCAGTCAGGTCAGGCTCATGGCAACCCTAAGTACAACAGAGGAAAACACTCTGTGACACTGTGCCATGCCTGGCACTATTGTCAGTGCTTCTCTTCTCTTCTTAGGGGCTCAATGAAGAGGTCAAAGTATCCTTGATGGCTGGTGACATAATCCTATACTTAAAAGACCCTGATATCCTCACTAGAAGACTGTTAGTTCTAATTTGCTAATTCAGTACAGTTGTTGTTATTGATGTTAGGTGTCATGGACACAGTATCTGACTCATACAACCCTATGTACAACAGGTGAAACACTATTAGTTGCTTCTCTTCTGTTGGTAGGGTATTCAATGACGGATTGATCTTTGGAAGTGGATTGAAGGGTTTGTCTCCCAAGCTGATAGCACCTGGTGTTCCCAGACATTGTTCCCAGACGGTTTGCAGTCCAAGTACTAACCAGGCCTGATCCTGGTTAGCTTCCCAGATCTGACAGGATCAGATGCCACAGGGCTATGGCTGCATGCAATTCAGTACAGTTGGAATCAAAAAAAGTAAGATTCAAAAACTAGTAGCATTTTTACATCCCAACAGCAAACAAGAAGGCAAAGAAAAACAGTTCCATTCATGATAATCTTCCCCATGGTAAAAATTTTGTATTTAATCCAAACAAAAATTCTAAAGTTTGTTACAATGTATACTTCAAAAGAGTAAAGAAAGAAATTGAAGAAGACAGAAAAATGGAGAGAACTTCCTTGCTCATGGATTACAAAAGGTAACATTGTGAATATGGCTATGTTATCAAAAGTAATCCACAGAGTCAATGCAATCTCCAGCAAAAGTGCAATGATATGCTACACCAAAGTAGAAGCAGCAAACTTGAAATATATATGGTGAATAAGGCTTAGCACAATTGATAGAGTGCTTGCTCTGCATGTTCTGAAGCATGGGCATTGTTACCCAGCATCACAAAAAATGGGAGAAGGACCTGGAATCCCACTCCCAAAATAATCACCCATGGAATGTCCTTTGGACAGTACAGAAGAACTGACATAATGACAGATATGGTAGTGTCAGGAAGTAATTCATTCTGTTGTACAAAGTCTCACTAGGAATTACACTCAACTCAACAGCTCTTAACAACAACAACAAAGTACATAGGAAGGCAAAAAATATCTGATACAGCCATAGAATCATAAGCAGCAAAACAGTGCAGGATCCATAACAAAATCTGACATGAAACTATGTTCTAGGCCACAGTAACACATACAGCTTGATGGTTTTTATATAAACTGGCATCAAGTACAATCGAACAGAACAGAAGACCCAGAAATAAACATATGCAGCTACAGCCACCTTATCTTTGACAAACGTAACAAAGGCAGACATGGAAAAAAGATACCCTTGTCAAAAAATGGTGTTGGGAAAACTGGATATCCAAAAGTAAAGGAATGAAAGTCAGCCCATATCTCTCACCCTTTCCAAAAGTCAATTTGGACCACAAATCTGAACGTAAACCCAGAAACATTGAAACTACTTGAAGAAACTATAGGGAGCACACTCCACTGCTTAGTCACTCATAGGCAAGTACTTTCTTATCAAGGTTCCAATAGCCCAGGTAATAGCACCAAGAATTTACAAATGGGGTTACATAAAATATAAAAGCTTCCAATCTCAAAGGGGGCAATAAAGGGAGAAATCAGAGTACACAAAGAAATCCTTGACTCCTATACATCTGACAGAAGATTAATAGCTACAATATATAGAGAACTCAAGTAATTAAATACCAAAGAAAACAAATAATCCAATTAAGAGGGCAATGAAACTTAACAGACAGTTCTCAAAAGAACAACGGCAGATGGTCAATAAACCTTTGAAAAAATATTCAACATCCTTAACCATCAGGGTGATGTCAATCAAAACCTCACTGAGATTTCATCTCACCTCAATCAGAAAGGCTAACATCAAATACCGAAGAAATGGTGGTGAGATTGTGAAGGAAAACGGAAATCGTAGGGTACTTTTGCATTGTAAATTCCTACAGCCATTATGGAAATCAGTATGGGTAGTCTTCAGGAAATTAAAAAGAGACTTACCATATTATTCAAATATACCACTCTTTGCTAAAATACCCAAATGAAGAGATGTTATCCTACCAAAGACACCTGTACTTTTATATTCATTTCAGCACCCCTCACGATTCAAACCTATGAAATCAGCCCAGATATCCATCAGTATATAGTTGAATTAAGACATGTGGCATATATATATATATATATATATGTATGTGTGTATGGATGGATGGATGTATATGTATATCTATATTCATATATATTTTTCCATTGGAATATTATACAACAACAGAGATGAATGAACTTATATCAATTGCAGCAAAATAGATGGATATAGAGGTATTCCTTTTAACCAAAACAGCCGAGACTCAAAAAGAGAATTACTTCATGTTCTACCTCATATGTAGACATTACCTTAAAGAAAAAAAACATAATTCTGTATATATAACATTAGAAAATACAAGGGAACACACAAGGATGGGGAGGGGATTAGTGGTTGGGAGAAGTGGATGGGGAAATCAGGAGGGTGAGGAGAGTATCATGCGAGGATAAAGAGGGAGAGAACAAGTGCAAAACAGAGGATGCAATTCTATGAAATTCCGATAGTGACTCTCACTATAGTTCATGCAATTAAATATTGTACTTCAGAAATATGTATGATTATTATTATGATAATCAAAAAATTTTATAAACAGTTTATCGACATGGAAGTCACCCCAATCCTGATTTGAAACATGCACACTATACAGATAAACTGAATTCTCACTCGACAACCTGAAAACATACACAGTAACAATGTAGGCTAATATATGCAGTCAAAAACCAGAGTGCATGAAGACCATCACCAGATGCACAAGGGAAACAACCCAGTAAAAGATTCCTCTCTGAAAATGACTCTTTTAAATGTCCATACCATTTACCAATGCATTATTTCAAGACACACAACCTGATGTTCGATATAACACATAGGATTATATTAACACACTCATAGACACTGAGATCGGCCATTTTAGGGAGATGCCCCTCACCTCAGTACTGTACCTGCTCTAGGTAAATAAGCCGTTACTTTTTGTAGAGGCAGAGAATATAAGATGTTGTAATGGCTACCATTCAAATTCAGCTTTGTTGGATTTGCTATCACCTAGAAGACTGCCTGCAACCATTCCACTCTGGCCACCCATCACATCACATCTCCGAAGCTTTTCAGGGTCCAGGCTGGTTCCTACTTGGATGGGAGAATGCGTGGGAACACAAGGTGCTATAGGCTTGGGAGAAGAACCCAGCAACACACTCCCCAATGTCAATCACATGTTGAAAACCCTATGAATACTAGAGAAGCACTGACAACAGTATTTCACCAGTTGTACATAGTGTAACTGTGAGTTGGACACCGACTCAATGACATCTAACAACAACAAGGTAAAATTTAGTATAAACAAAAGTTGAAACCAATGTTATTCATGAGGAAATGGATCATTAAAGTACACTGAGCTTTAAGAACTGAGGAACAAGGGTGAAAGTGGTGAAAGTCCTATCTTTAAACTCAAATATACCCTTGGTTTCCACATTGATAGAGTGTCTTATCTCTATGAGAAAGACCTGACTTTCAGCACCTAGCAACAACAATTAAAATTGGAACCCCCAGATGTAGCATGACTATTGGTTCTAAAAATATGGGTAATACCTATAGTTGATCGCAGTATAGTACAGTGATAGAGTCTTAAGACATGTAGAGAGGGAATCTTATTGTCTATGACAACTGTTGCTTTCATCCCTAAAGAAGTGACAAGGAACTGAAACCATTGAAACAGGAATTAAATATGAACAAATTCACACTGCGGAATTATATTCATGTAGCTATTTGGAAACTGAAGGAGAGGTATAAAAGGTCAATCAGAAACATCAAGACAAGGGCTGCTGGGAACACTGAAGAGTGGAAGGATGGTGACTTACAATAAGGAGAACAGGGCATCCATGAGTGATTGATGATGGATTGGATGTAAAGTGTGTGACATCAAGATCACTTGTTGTTGATATTGTTGTTAGGTGCCATGGAGTCCAGTCTAACTCCTAGGGACCCTCATAGTGTTCTCACTGGCTGTTTTGGTATTGCCTTGGGAGTGGGTTGCCATGTCCTTCTCCCAATTTGCGGTGCTGGGAATTGAACACGGGACCTCAGACATTGTTTCATTCTGATATTTGCATCCCAATGTGTATTGCAGTGGCACTGATCACCTTCAAGGTATGGAATGAAATCAGGCATCATTTTTCAGATACATGGATTTAAAATTGTATTCTCTACAAATAATGGGATATTATACAGTGACAACAAAGAACAAAGTCACATAATTTTTTGGCAACATGGTCAGAACTGGAGGACATCTTATTTACTGAACTAAGCCATGGGCAAAAAGAGAAATATCACATGCTCATATTCAAGAGAGGAAAATTAAAATATTTTGTAGATGTGTAGGTGGAAGAGTGGTCCCAGGAAACCACTTACAGTGGGGATCACTGGATGGACACTTTTGAGACAGGAGAAATAATTTCTTATGGTAACAGTAAAATAGACTGCCTATAGGTTATGGTGCTAGGATTTAGCTCAATTAGTAGAGTGCTGTGCTGCAGTCTGTGAGGTCCCGAGTTCAATTCCCAGCACCACAAAAATGGGAGAAGGACCGGGCAATCCACTCCCAAGGCAAGCCCGAAACAGTCTGCCATTGAAAACCCTATGAGGGTCACTATGAGTTGGATACCGACTTGACAGCACCTAACAACAACAACAACAACAACAACAGTTTATGATCATGAAATATAAAGGAGAACAGGGCATTGAGGATGGGTAATTGATGAACAGGGTAATTGATGATGTATTGGATGTAAGGTGTGCGACACCAGATTCACTTACTCAGAGAAAATTCAAGGATGATTCTACAAAGACTGCACAGAACATCAAACTGATGCTATGTTGGGTTACTACAGGCGGGAACTTTAAAGGACTCAAAGGCAGGGAACAGATGAGAAGATGGGAATGTTCATCACTCTGAGTTGCTTATTATACGTTGCACATGTATCAAAATATTATTACAACACACAAGTTAAGGAAAACCAGAATAGAAGATGTTGAGTGTCACTAAACTAAAGGTATGTTCAGTGTTGAAGAAGTAGATATAAGAAACTCTCTGTCATTACACTCTGTATGCATGCATCATATTTTCACTTGGTTCCCTAGAAACACAGGTATGTACAAGTATGGGTACACGATATTTAAATACTAACATTAAAATGCAAAATAAATACCACAAAAATAAAAAGAAACTAATTGACAAAAATCCCATGTCCTCTGAGCCACATACCCAATCGCAGCACTGGAATATTTATTACAACTTGAGGGGAGATTGCTCTCCATGCTCCTACATGCTAAGTGTGTGTCTGCCTAGCCTAAGCTCTCCAGGAAACTTTTTCCCATAATGTGGATTTCTGTGATTTCTTACTACTGATTTTGAAATGCTACATCATCTGCATTAATCCAGCACCTGATTCACTCTTCTCAAGCTCTCAGACCCACCCCTTCTCAGACCATATTCATCCACGCACATTTGAACAGTGTTCTCTACAGTCCTCTATCACAGTAAGGAATGTGCTCATCCACAAGCACCTGTACACACTGCCCCATTGTCAAACGTAGCTAGAAGAATGGTTCTATTGAGAAAGTGGAAGAAGCACAGTTTACTCACACATACTTTAATAAGTCCCGGTTATCCTTTCATTCTAAATTAAGAATAAGCACAAGATGAAACCAGTGTAATGTATAGGGAAATGTCATCACAATGTATTATACTTGGAGAACTGAGGGAAAAGATTGGAAGACATGTCTTTCAACTCAAATATGTAATATAGTTTCTGCCTTGACAAAGAGTGCCTATGTGGGAAATTCTGGATGTAGCATAATTATAGGATTTCCAGAATATGGCCACACATGCAGCTATGGAAGATTCTGCCCATGTGTCTGGTACACACAAGTGCATGGGCCAATCAGAGAATGCTGGGTGGCTGTCTTGGACACTAAGTTTGTGATCTGTCCCTGCTTGTCTTGGGCATCCAGGAACTTCATGCCCCATTCTCCTGTATGAACCCTGGATTGCATGATATGATTCTGACCTTTCCACCTCACATCACTTCTGAGATCCTCTGATGCAACAACTTACACCATTTCAAATGATATATTTGGAAAAAGTATGTTGACAGGGCTTGGTATCCAACCTGCACAAGATGACTTCATCTCTGGGGCCTGGCTATCCAAGAATAAGGATGAAATCATTGCCCCTGGAGCGACAGAAGATGATGCTCAAACATATCTTCCAACTCATGTTTTTCACCTGGACAGAGGAACCTCAGACGCAGAGCCTGGGGCTACAAACTGTTTCAGATTCACCAGGGGAAAGGAGGAGGCTTCACTGAGTGAAATCCTTGACCCTGCGTGGCCTCTCTACTCAGCAGCAGTAATAAAAACAGACACGTTTGCACCCTTGCACCTGGGGTGTATGTTTAGGTGGAGGACACTGCCGGTTCCACCTCTAATCGGGTTTAGAGCTTGGCAGGTATGACCAATTTGTTCACTTTGAATTTTGTATTCTTCCTGAATCTTCCACTTCCTTCAGGTAGTTTTACTAAACCCAGATGCTTTACCATACTTCAAGAGGATTTATACAAAGATGGTGATGTGCTGATTGGTGGCCTCTTCCCCATTTATGAGATACATCGTAGGGAAAACAATCCTGCTTACACGTAAGTGCATTTTTTGTATTTACTTTCAGCCTGATGTTCATGATGTATAATGCATCTGATGTGTGGAATGGATAACCCACCACTCTCTGTGACTTCAATCCTGCTTTCCTAATTATACAAACTTGGAAGCATTCACAGTTATTTTGACATTGGTAGCTGAAAATTTTTTCACACATTCAGACAGATGAGAGAGTATTTTAATTGCATCATTTAACATCGGTTTGACAGGGCTGCAGCTTGAATAGGACAGCACACTCTCTCTTGCTACATCCCCACTCTCTCCTCTTGACACTTGCAACCACATGAGGTCACATTCTGTCCCTTTAAAAACACAATCTCAATTCCTGGCATATGTTCAGTACTATGAGGAGGCAGGAAACTGTGCCTTCCACAAATCAATGATCTCTTATAATTTCTTCCATCATATAAATCCTAATGTGTGTACAAAGGAGAGGATGGTATGTATACCCTCCCAGTGTGCACAGACATCTTTATAGAGATATTTAGCTTGCTTTCCAATAATCTGCATTTTTTGTAGAGAATCAAATCTGCCATGTGCTTCTCTCTGTCCTGTTAACTATTGCTATTTTATTATTTGTATAATTCAATGTAGGTATTCATATCTATAAAAATCTCTGTTATAATTCCCTTCTGTATCCTCCAAAGTCTGGTAATGTTGGTTTTCATTTTCACCTGATGCTAGACTTTTCTTAAATTTTTACTCCATGACTTCGCAGGTCGCCTGTATTGGCATGGCTGCTTCCCAGATTACTGGGCTTGTTGCCAATGAAGAGGTTTCACATAAAGGCAAGCCAGGGTAAAGATGTTTCATTTAAAACAAAAAAAGAAAAGCCTCCATAGCATGGAGCAGGACTTGAGGGTCTTCCTTGAATCGGGCATTTGTCTAGGGTTTTGAAATTTTCTCTCTGTGCTATATTACCTGTCTTGGGTTCCCAAGATTGGTCCTCACTGAAGGGTACCAGAGCGTTGTTCCAATAAAATAGAACTGAAAGTTGCAACTTTCTTTCCCACCTCTCTTCAGGAAGTGAACATTATGTGCCTTAGCTAAAATTCATATAATCCAGTTCTGTTTCTTGTGATGATCTTGGTTCAGCAACTTCTATTTCCAGTTCCCATTTGCTGATTCACCCTAAGAATTTAACTCTGATTGAAGCTCCTTTCACATGAGCCATTGATCATTTTAGTATGCATCTTTCAATCTCTGTCTGCTGTTAGAGATTCTGTAAATTTTTCATGCTGCTGATACCTAATTTCATTCTGTCCTGGTGTGAAAAGTTTCATGAGTTGTTTTGGTTTTTCTGTATTCATAATACATGAGTTGTGCTCTGAAATATCATCCACATTAGAGAAAATTCTATGGGTGCTTGTAAGTTTTTATATTCTGTAACTTTAGAAATGCATATTCCATAGATGTCTTTCAGGTCCATTTGATCCATGGTAGTTTTAAACTCTGAATTTTCTTTGTTGATGTGTTCATTTGATGTTCTGTGTTTTCATGAGAGTTAAGTATTGAAATTATGTAGTATTATTGCATCTAGATATTCCTGACCCTTTTTCCAATAGTGTTTTTTATGAAAGTGGATGCACCGAAGTTGGGTGGATAGGTATTTACAGTTGTCATATCATTTTTGTCACTTGTTCCCATTATTAATATGCAGTGACCACCATTATCTCTTCTGACTAAATTTAACCTGAAGCCTGCTTTTTCCAATATAGGGATAGCTACTCCTTTTGATGCTCCCACTTGCACTGTATATCATTTCCATGCTTTTGCTTTCATTCAGTGAGCCTCCTTTCAAGAGAGATACATTTCTCAAAAAAATCCATTACTGGACTTTGTTTTTTTTATCCAATCTCCTAGTTTCTGTGTTTTAATTGGTCATTGACTATTTATATTTAGGGATATTACTGAGAGATGTGCGACTATTTCTGTAATTGTCTGGGGTGTTTTCCTGGTTGGTTTGCTTATATTCATCCTTTCATTCCTCCCTTATTCACATTTGGATTTTGCTTATTTTATTCAGTTAGATATGACTGATTCTTTCCTAGTTCTCTTTAGTTCATCTGTTGCTCTCATGATGTTTATTCTTTCCTGAATTCTACTGCTGAAGACTTTCTCTCTACTATCTGTTTAGAATTCCTCTAAGTATCTTGTGCAATGCTGAGTTGGTGTTCATGAATTGATAGTGTATGCTTGACTTGGAAGGTTTTACTTCTAGATTAATATGAAATAATAACTTTTTTATGTATTGCAGTTATTTACTTTCACGGCTGGAGGTACATCTTTCCTTGCTTTTCTGGACTCTGGGTATGTGCAGAGAGTTCAGATGTTATTCTGATACATTTACCTTTGTAAGTAGGTTAGCATTTATATATTGCACCTTTTAAAATTGTTTCTTTCTTCTTTAGTCTTAAAATGTTAATGCTAATGGCGCAAGAGGAGACTCTTTCCTGGTCATATCTATTTAGAATTCTAAATATGCCTTGAGGTTTGAACTCTATTTCTTTGTCCAAAATGGGATCCGTTTCTGCTATAATTTCATTGAAAATGTCTATTCCTTCAGTTTTTATCTAAGCTTTTTCTTCTTCCCTCTGAATTCTTACTTTTAGACTCATGATCATGTCCCAGAGGTCTCTGAAGTTGTGGTCATGTTCCTTATTTTTTGTTTCACAGACTACACAAAATCTTCTAACAATAACATAGCAGAAAGAGGAAACAAGCTCTCTATGAATGTTCTAATGATATTAATCTCATTTACGAGACATTAACTGTCACATCATTTAATAGCCTGATGACTTCCCAAATTTAGATCTTCTCAAACTGTCATTTAAAGGTGCATGGTTCCAATATAAGAAGTTTAGGGAAGAAAACATTCAGTACATAATCCTTGTGTATTCCACTTGAAAATTATCAGGATTGCAGCTTGATGCCTCAAACTCTGTGCTTTTTTAAAGATTCAACTTAAAGAACTACCAGTTTGTTTTGGCATTGTACTTTGTTATTGAGGAGATCAATAGGAATCCCCATCTATTACCAAACATCTCATTGGGATTTCATCATCATCATGTCCATTTCACTGATGTGGATTTGTTAGAAACTACGTTCAGAATGCTCACTGGCCAGAGAAGGTACTTGCCTAACTACACATGTAGAAGAGAGAGGAATATTGTAGCTGTACTTACAGGAACAACATGGGAAGTATCTGCCCAAACTGGTGTATTGTTGCAGATGTATAAGTTTCCACAGGTGAGCTAGTTTATAACAGGGAGTGATGAAATCATGTGTTCTTTGTTGCCAGTATCAGTTTCTAAAGACAAAATGAATGGACAAGTTGGGTTTATGCAAGTGTCAATCTGTGAGGTTGCAGCAGTAAGTACTCAGAGGATTGATGTTGTCTTTATTTTACCTATGTTTGGATAAAAAGGAGGACATGGGAGAGAGAAAATGGGGCTCTTGGAACTCATGTTATGAAAAGTGATTTTCCAGAAGCTCTCACTATGTTACAGATGACTTTAATGATGAGACAAGTAAAGTGTCCTGTCCACCACTACAAGCTGTTGCCTCACATACTGCAGGTCTGAGATTGAGTTTTATGTCAATTGTCTTTCTCACATTACTTCCAATGTTCTTTGTCCCTTAGCTAACATTTGGGCCTTTTGAGTCAAAACTGAGTGACAGTGGCCAGTTTCCTTCTGTATATCAGATGGCCCCCAAGGATACAGCTCTGGTCATTGGAATGGTCTCCTTGCTGGTTCATTTCCACTGGAACTGGGTGGGCTTGGTCCTCTCAGAGGATGACAATGGCATTCAATTTCTCTCAGACATGAGAGGAGAGATGGATACAAACGGAGTATGCCTTGCCTTTGTGACTATGATGACAGTAACACCAAGCAGATATCTCCACAGTGCTTTCAAATTTACTGATATTCTGTCATCATCAGCCAATGTTGTTATCATTTATGGGGACAATGACTCTACTCTGGGTCTGAGCTTCAGAAGATGGGAACATTTAAACATACAGAAAGTCTGGGTCACCACCTCTCACTGGGATGTCACCACCAGTAAGAAGCCTTTCATCCTTGACAGCTTCCAGGGGACACTCATTTTTTCATACCACCATGGTGATATCTCTGGATTTAGTGATTTTATCCAGACAGTGAACCCTTCCAAATACCCTGAGGATCTTTACCTTTCTAGGCTGTGGTGGTTGTATTTTAACTGTTCACTCTCAGATTCTAGCTGCAAAACACTGAAGACTTGTTCATCCAATGGCTCCCTGGCATGGTTACCTCAGCACAAGTTTGACACAGACACGAGTGATGGGAGTTACATTATCTACAATGCTGTGTATGCTGTGGCCCATGCACTCCATGAGATGATCCTTCAACAAGTAGATGTGCAACCCATGCAAAATGGGAGAAGCCTGTTGTTTTCTCCATGGCAGGTAATGTCTCTTACATAGGGTGGTATAAATTTTCATCAGGGAGAGTTTCATAAACGCATATATTCATGCTGCATTTATTCACACTAATTAGCCTAAGATCCTTTTTCCCAAAGACAAGCTTTGTGGTATTTTTTCAATAACTGAGGTAAATATAGGTGTGGATAGAAATCAAGAATAAGATGTCAGTACCATGGATTAAGAATATTATTGAATATAGATTAATGGCTTACCACAAAGCTACTCAAATCATCCTTGCCAAGTTTTCAAGAGGAAAATTCATTCCATTCTCATGGAATAGCTTTGTGCAAAGTGATCTAATGTGCATATAGTATAATGAATTTCATTACAAAAATTTAATTCAGTTTTGGTGCATGCTGTCTCCCTCCCTCACTCTCATGTCTCTCTCCCCCTTCCCACTGATCATGTGCCTCTTTAGATACACCCTCTTGTATTTTCCAATCTTAGATACATAACACAAATATTCTTCTTTTTAAGTTGAATTTAAACCCCATGGATGAGTGAAAACTTGCAGGATTTTTCTGTCTGTGTCTGAGTTTTCTGAAAATGCACATCTCCTTTTCCATGTATTTTCCTGCCAATGACCTAATTTCATTCATTTAAATAGCTATGTAGTGATCTACTTTGCACACATATATCATATTTTTTAATCTGTTTATCCATTGATGGATGTGTAGAGTGCTTCTATATCTTTGCAATTGTGAACAGTGCTGCAATGAACACAGAAATATAGTTGTCTCTAGTAGGATGACTTAGATTCCTAAAGGTATTTCCTGGGGTGTGATACAGCTGGATCATATAGTAGAGTTGCAAATCAGAGGAGTTTCAACTTGCATATCCCACAACTAATGATGCTGAACATTAATTCAGATATTTATTGGCCTGTTTTTTTCCTCTTTTGAGAGTTGTTCATTTATTTACATTGCTTGTTTAATGATTTGCTTATTTGGGGTTTTTCTGTACTTAGTTTTTTATTTCTTTGTATGTCCCAGATATTAATCCTCAGTCAGATTGATGTATATCTTAAAAAACATATTCTACCATTCAGAGGATTTCAATTTATTGATTGTATCCCACCTGTGTAGAAGATGTTTCATTTCATTTAGTCCCACTTGTCATTCATTGATAATATTTCCTGGGCTACCAAATTCCTGGTGAGATTACTCCTGCCTATGCATTAGCGTTGAAATTGTGCTCTACATTTTCTTCAAGTTGTTTCAATGTTTCTGGTTTATCTTGAGATTTTTTGACCCATTTTGAATTGATTCTTAGGTAGTGTGTTAGCTTTGGATCTACATTCATCTTTCTACTGTAGATATCTAGTTTTCCCAGAAGCATTTGTTCTGGAGGCTTTTTCTCCACTGCATGCTTTTAGCACTTTGCAAAAACCAAGTGATTCTATTTGCATGGGTATATTTCTGTGTTTTATAGTTTTGTGTTTATTCTGGTCCTTGGGAGTGAGTTCAGAGACTCACACACGCTTTTCAGTGCCCTGATCACTGTGCTGTACCACCAGTCCATGCTTTTACTTGATATCTTGAGAGTCTTTTATGTATAGGATCATGTCCTCCATAGACAGGGATAATGTAACTTCCTCATCCTCTATTTGTTTTATTTCATTTCTTCTTCTCTTAAATCTTTCACTAACATTTCAATCATTACTTTCAATAAGAGTATTTTTAGTTGCATCTCCTGTTTTTTTTCCTTCTGGTGTTTGGATTTCTCTTTTGTTAGACTGGAAGTTTTACTTGAAGTTTTATAGGAAGATTGCTCCTAAACTCCTGTTTTCCTGGAATGCCCACAGGAAATTGTTAAGTGAAAATAAGAACAGAACTTGCTCTTTAAGTGCTGAGAATAAGTTGCTGATCTCTATAATGAATACTTTGCAGTAGTCTCAAGTATTTCTGCAATGCCTTAGGTAATGGAGACCTCATTTGCGAGACTATGCCTGAGAACAATCACAGAGGAAAGGGTGATTGAGATGTACCTCATGCCCATGACTAACTGCCATTTATATATGCACATATCTGGTCATGTCCTTCTGAGATGAGCTGATATTTGGAAACACAATGACACTTCTATTCTACATATACTTTCAATTGCTCTACTACATCCTATGTGCCCTATAAAATGTCATTTTGAGGAAGATCTGTTGAGAATGTTGGATCTTCCTCAGTTACAAGACTTGGCCCCAATTCTGGGCATCTCTCATCCTAAGATTGATGCATCTCTTTTAGCTGAATCCTTACTTGAAGAACATCCAGTTTAGCAATCCTGCTGGAGACCCAGTGAATCTGAATCAGAAAGAAAAACTGGATGCAGAATATGACATTCTTAATATTTGGAATTTTCCACAAGGGCTTGGACATAAAGTAAAAGTAGGAAAGTTTTCACCATCTCTTCCAAGTGATCGACAACTCTATTTGTCTGAAGACATGATAGAATGGGGCATGGGAACTACACAGGTGAGTTGATCCTAACCAAAAGTCTCTTCCCAGGTAAAAGTCACCCCAATATTGCTGTAGGTTTTGTGCTTCCCCATAAATGGGATTTAACACATATACTCTTGTACTGACTGTATTTCTAGCTTCCTAGATTTTCAATTTTCCAACATATTGGAAAGAAACATATTTTAACATCCTTTTATTTCTGCATGTTCACATACATAATATGATACGGTGCTAAATGGAATATATGCATTGATTTGTAAGTAGATATATATAAATATGTTCACAAATTATTCACTATGATGAAAAGTATTCTTTTAGGGAGTAGGTTGAACTCCTCTCTTTTACTAGATTGTAAAAAACATTCTTTAGATTCCTCACTCTGAGTGCAGTGTGCCCTGTAGTCCTGGCTTCAGAAAATCCCCTCAGGAGGGAAAAGCTGCCTGCTGTTTCCACTGCTATCGCTGCCCAGAGAATGAGATTTCCAATCAGACAGGTATGTGTATCCCTTGAGGAGAAATCCCTCAGAACATTAATCTTTTCTTCTCCACCTAGGAACTGGGAGGCATGTGGTAGGTAAAGACATAGATAAAATCTCTACCTTTCCTGTTAGAATATAATTGATGTGATCAATAATATTGCCCTTGCTTGAGAAAACCCCTGCTCCCTTCTACTATGTCCTTTGGCTCATTAGTTTATAATCAGTGTAGATAGTATTTCCAAAGGAAACTCCTCCATCCTTTCACTTTCAATCTCTGCCAGTCTTTGTCTGGGACATGTGTTTCTTGCAGACAACAAAACTTTAGATATTTTATAATGTATTTCAGCTGACTCACAGCTTCTTCCTGGAAAGTTCAGGTCATTATTATTTAGTACTTATATTTAATGGCATTTGCTAGTTATTGTGATTTTGTTGGTTGTTTTCCTAGTTGTTTTGAATATTGTTTCTCCTTTCTCCTTTCCTATCAATATTACAGGCTCGCTGATTTACTAAGTTGGAAATGATGGCTTCTTTCCTAATTCTAATTGGGTCATATGTTCCAACATCCACACATGATGCAAAAATCCCAATGTGGTTCCTTTAAGATGTAAGGTGTGGAACTAATTATCTCATGAAGTGCACATGTACATCAAAGAATGTGCGCCCTTCATAAGCAAATTGGAGGGTTGTATTTTCCTACTTCCATGTGGCCATTGGCCATGAAGCAGAGTGATAGCCTTCACCAGACACTAGTTTAGCTGCCTCTGTATTCTTGTGCTCAGGATACAAAAGTGTGAGTAATAAGTTTATGCTGTCATGAAATCTGCAGTATGAGAAATTTTGTTATAGCCCCTTGAAGGTACTAAAACATGGAGTATGTTTGCTTTGTTAACAGAGAAATAAAACTCCTATATGGAAGGTTAATAAGAATAGGAGCAAACGAAGTTGATAGGTATAATTAATTGGGAATATCCTGTATACTAAAATATTTTCCTGTAATAAGCAGCAAAGGGGGCCAATTAGGTTGATTTTGTCCAAAGCCCTTAATTGAGCTTTTGAGGAACAACTAATGAGAATGTGGGACCTTCCTCAGTTACAACAATAGGCCCCAATTCTGGGCATCTGTAATCCTAATTACTCACCTTGCAAAAATCATATGCTGTTTTCCCACCAGGTTTAGAACACTGTGTGAAGTGTCCAGATGACCAGTATGCCAACACAGAGCGAAACCACTGCCTTCAAAAAGCTGTCACATTTCTGTCTTATGAAGATCGCTTGGGGAGGGCTCTGGCCACCATTACCCTGTGTTTCACTGCAATGGCAGTTGTAATTCTTGGGATTTTTGTCAAGCACCACCACACTCCCATTGTAAAGGCCAACAACCAGGCTCTCAGCTACATCCTGCTCATCTCCCTCATCTGCTGCTTTCTCTCTTCCTTGCTCTACATTGGCCATCCCAACACAGCCACTTGCCTTCTGCAGCAGACCATATTTGGAATTGTCTTCACAGTGGCTGTTTCCACTGTGTTGACCAAAACTATTATTGTGGTTCTGGCCTTTAAGGTCACTACTCCAGGGAGAAGAATGAGGTGGTTGCTATTCTCGGGGCCACCTAACTTCATTATTCCCTTGTGTACCTTGATACAAATTATTCTCTGTGGAACCTGGCTAGGAACATCTCCTCCTTTTATTGACATGGATGCATATTCTGAGCATGGTCACATCATCATCTTTTGCAACAAGGGCTCAGTCACTGCCTTCTACTGTGTCCTGGGGTACCTGGGCTCCCTGGCCCTGGGGAGCTTCACTCTGGCATTCGAGGCCAGGAATCTTCCTGACACATTCAATGAAGCCAAGTTCCTGACATTCAGCATGCTGGTGTTCTGCAGTGTCTGGCTCACCTTCCTCCCTGTCTACCACAGCACCAAGGGGAAGGTCATGGTGGCCGTGGAGGTTTTCTCCATCTTGGCCTCCAGTGCAGGAGTTCTAGGCTGCATCTTTGCCCCCAAGTGCTACATCATTTTGTTTAGACCTGAGTGGAATTCTTTTCAAATGATCAGGGGCAAAAGATGTTCTAGAAATGATTATGGTGTTTAAAATGAAACTGATGTGCCCTGGTGCACTTGAAAACGTCACTGCTCCATTCTAATCACCAAATATTAGGTTATAGCATGACACGTTTTCCTCATTGATAAGTGACTCTCTTATTCTTTCTCTACATTTTACATGTATAATTGGAGACTTTTTTCCTATTAAATGACATCTTATTTTCTATAAAGAGATAATATCTATTTCAAGATTTTTTTTACCTGTTAAAATGTCTCTTTTTTGTGTTATGGTCTGCATTTAATTCAAGTGGATTTTCCTATGGAGTCTCCTCTTTTTTCAGTATAGGAGCCATACTTCATTTGAGAGACTTTATTTCCGCTCTTAAACATTCTTTTTCCTTCATAGGGTCAAACATCATTTGATGTGTTTATTTTACTCTTGAAATTCCTCCTTTTACTACATATTGGCCATATTTAATTGGAGATGTTGGTTTCCTATTGAACTACTCTCTTTTTTATGTAGGAGGCATGTTTTATTAGAGAATATTTTCTGTTACAAACCTTCTTTTTGATTCTGAGGCCATATTTAGTCAGGAGGTATTTTGTACTGTTAAAAGTCCATTTTCTCTCCTCTAGTGATGAACTTAAATGAATAGTAGTTTTTCTTTCTTTAAAAGTCCTCTTTCACATATGTATGGCCATATATAAAATGGGAGCTATTGTGTTAAATCCTTTTTCTCTCATCATTTTAAAAGCGTTAGTATCTCTGTGAACACCATTGAAAATTAAAATTCATTTTTCACTTTTCCTTCCACTCATTTTAACTAACCTTCATAGTTTGTAATCGTGATCATGTCTGTTTGCAGACTCCACCTAGGCATGATGTTCCACTTGGACTTTTTCCATATTTCCACTTTATATTTCCATGAAGATTCATTTGTTTGATGTTGTTTAGTTGAACCTGATTCAAAATATTTTATGAAATTTCATTAACTTTTCCAGCCCCTTTCAAAACATTGATTTTTTTAATGCACCAAATTCCTACATGTACTTACCATGTGATTCCAGACTCCATTCTTGTACATTATTATTAAATTTATTTGAAAATCTGGAGTTAATAGAAACCACACTTTTGTTAAGTCCAACAAGATTTGTCCTGAAAACATTCCTGAATGCAGTTGGTGATGAAGGATACTGCAGGATACAGTTTACAAATAGGAGTTTCCCTCCATTTCATCTAAACTAGGTATAGCTTGAAGGGGAAAAAATTCCCTTGTAATGGCAAGGGAATTATAAAAATATCTGAAGGACTGATACAAATTTGTTAGACCTGTGGAACTTAGGATGGGGAGGGTTGTTTATTAAAATGTAGGAAGAAGAGCATTGGAAGCTACAGAAAGCCTTAGTAAAGCCCTTGAAGTTGATCTGCTTGCCATATGCTGTGAGGATGTCTGAAATTCTGGAAACACACTGAGGATGGACAACATATGCAAAGAAGGAAAATGGCCTCACATTAGGCTGACGACTTAGGATATTGCACTGTATTTGCAAAGCAAGAGGCATCATTGAGAAATTGACAACAGTGGAGGTGGAATTTGTTCTTAAAATGATGTCCTTTACTGTCTCGGGTTTTCATGCACTAAAGATTATCAAAATGTCATTTTATTATAAACATCTCCCTTAAAAGGAACTCTTGCATCTTAGTTGAATATATCTAAAAACACAAAATACAAAATTACCAGGTCCAGATCCACTCATGGTGGGTAGACAGAGTCCCCACATGAGGGAAAGTATCTTTAATAAAGGCATTGGAGGGAAAGTCTACCAAAAGGGGATAAGTAGTACCTTTTGCCTCAGATGGAAAGTCTACTGAAAGGGGAAGAGTACCTCCAGAAAGGTCTCTTCATGGAAAGGGACTTGGAGTCTCATCTTTTCTTTTTCTTAAATTTGAATTGGTCACTGTTTTCTTCATATCGTAGATTTCTGGGAGATATTAATGAAAAACAAGTAATAGATGTAAACATATAATCTTTTGCCTCTGTGGGCAGTGCTGATTCAGATTGGCAGTTGACAAACCTCCCTAGCAGGCTTTCTTAGGGAAATTCTTGAATGACTTCCAACAGTGTAAACTCCTTAAGTCAACACAAACAAAAGCCTTTGTACAGACAGCTCTATAGTAAACAAGTCATTCTGATAAGATAAAGCACCCATTTGTCATAACAATGGACTCAGTGGGGTGACACACAGGTGACAGTTAACAGCCCTGAATTCCTGCATAAAGTTAAGAATAGTTAATTGTTACAGGAGATGTAGATGCTCAGTTCCTCTTGGTTTATCTCTTTGAAGTAAACACAATTTTTCTATCAGAACATCTCCTACTTTGATCACCACCTAACACTCATGTGACAATTTAATCAAGTGATTGTTGACAAAAATTTGATGTAATCCATCAGTACTACCAATTTCCTTGTCCTTTTTCTGACCTTTCACAAGATTTAGTGAATTGTAGTTCTGTATAAAAGGCTGGGCTATCTGGAAATAAAACAGAAAATGGTCACACTGCCTCCACGCTGCTGTGTCTGTTACCCATCACTGACTCCTCATATGCCTTCGGGAACCCCTGGATCTTAGGCTGCAGCTGGTATGTGGCACAAAATTTTATATTTGGCTGAAATTCAGTAGTACTAATATTATGAATTGATTGGTGTGGTTGGATATGATTTTTCTCCTGATACTTCCTGTGGCAGGTGCTAGGTTCTCAGTGTGACAGTACTGAAGTGATGGGATCATGAAGAATTCAGGCCTAGTGGTAGATCATTAACAGCCCCAACCCTAACTGTGCATTTCACTATCACCATGTCGAGTCACTGCACATATATTGCCACCATTGTCATGACATCCATCAAGAATTGTAGCAACAAGGACCAATATGTCAAAGCCAGTGGTATGCTATTTGGATTTTTAAATTCAACAATGTGATATAATTTAACCATGTTTCTTCATCAGTATCTGCTTTCTACTGTTTCATTGTAGTAACAGAAAACTGGCTGTGCATCAGTGTATGCATGCAAAAATGTGTAGAACTGACTGGGTACCTATTTGTGCATATTTTTCTATATACAAGGATAAGAAAATGAATAGGTGATAATAATAGTGCATAGATAAGGTTTTTGAGATATGTTAAATGGGAAGAGAGCACGTGATATCCAGCACAGGGAAACTAAGCAGATAAATGACTTATATTTCTTCTATAATGTGGGGATGGTGAATAACTAAAATGTATAGTCCCTGCTAAACTACAACAGGGTAAAAATGACCTACTTATGTGAACAGTTCTACTATGGGATCAACAGGCAATACCCAGCTAGCTGAAGCAGCCCAAGACCACCTGAACGAGGTCTTTAAATGTCAGCATGAGGGTGAAACTTAGATGGATGCTGAATCTTCATCTACCTTTGCCCCTGAATAGTGTCCTCCTTCTTGCAGGGATTCATTGCTCTTTCATTGCAATGACACAGGAAACTTTATCCAGCCATGATATGTTATCACAAGAATCATTTCATTCAAAAGGAGCCACACAGCCTGAAAAGAAACTGTTTGAAAACAATGTATCAAACATTTCTTGTTGTTGTTGGGTGCTGTCCAGGCAGGTCCAACTCATATCAACCCTAGGTAGAACAGAAGAAAACACTCTCCAACAAGGAGAGATGCCTGGCACAATTTTCAGTGCTTCCCTTCAATTTTTATGGTTTTGAATGAAAAGGTCAAAGTATCCTTGATTGCTGTTGCCACAATCCTATACTTAAAAGACCGTGAAATCTCCACTAGAGGACTACTAGTTATAATTTGCTAATTCAGTGTAGTAGGAGGCAACAAAAGTAACATTTAAAAACCAGTAGCATTCCTATGTTAGAAGACTAAGCAAGAAGAGTAAGAAAAAAAACCTATCCCATTCACAATATTCTGCCCTAGATAAAATATATAGGAATTAATTCAACCAAAGTTTCTGAAGTCTGTTGCAATGAAAACTTCAAAAGATGAAGAGACAAATCAAAAAACACAGTGAAATTGAGAGAATGTCCTTGCTCATGGATTAGAAGAGTTAATATTGTGGATATGGCTATGTTACCAAAAGTAATCTACACAGTCAATACACTCTCCATCAAAATTGCAATGATATGCTTCATGAAAGTAGAAGAAGTGACACTAAAATACATATGGTGGCTGAGGCTTAGCTCAGGTGGTACAGTGCTTGTGCTGCATGTTCTAAACCCTAGGCTTTGACAATCAACATCTCAAAACTATGGCAGAAGGAGCTGGCATCCCAATGCCAAAATAATCACCCATTGGAAATGGACAGTAGAGAAGAACTGACATAATGCCAGACATGGTAGTGTCAGATAATGTTTCATTCTATTCTACAAAGGCTAAGTATGAGTTGCACCCAACTCAAAGCACCTAAAAACAATAACAAAACACATATTGAATAAAAAAAATTATCCAATACAGCAAAAGGATCCATAAGTAGCAAAACAGACCAGGAGATATAACAATACCTGACATCAAACTATGTTATAGGGGCACATTAACATACACAGCTGTATATTTTTTATAAAACCTGGCATGAATCTCAATAGAACAGAATAGACGACCCAGAAATAAACACTCACAGCTACAGACACCTTCTCTTTGACAAAGGTACCAAAGACACACATGGAGAAAGGATATCTGCTTCAAAAAATGGAACTTAGAAAACGGGATACCCAAAAGTAACTGAACGAAAGTCAACCCTTATCTCTCACCCTCACAAAACTCAATTTAGATCAAAATTCTGAATGTAAAACCAGAAACAATGAAATTACTTGGAGAAAACGTAGGGAACACACTCCAACGCTTAGTCAGTGTTAGGCAAGTACTTTCTTATCAAGGCTCAGTAGCCCAGGTAATAGCACCAAGAATTGGTACAGCCATTGTGGAAATCAGTATGGATATCCTTCAGGAAATTAAAAAGGGATTTACCATATTATCCAAATATAGCACTCTTTCATATAATACCCAAGGAAAGACATGTCATTGTACCACAAAGACACCTGCACATTCATATTTGTTTCAGCACTCTTCACAATTCCACAGGTAGTGAATCAGCCCAGGTTCCATCAGTATGTAGTTAGATTAAAATATATGGTATATATATATATATATATATATATATATATATATATATATATATGTATGTATGTATGTATATAATGGAATATTATACAATCGCACAGAGGAATGAAATTATATCAACTGTAGCAAAATGGTTGCACATGGAGGTATGCATTTGAAGTGACATAACCCAGCCTCAGAAAGAGAAATACTGCATGATCTCACTCATATGGAGAACTAGATATGGCTTCCAGAAAAAAAAATATCATTGGATATATCCAAGATTGGAAAACAAATGGGAACACAGAAGCAGGGAGAGAGGACTAGTGCTTGGGAGAGGGGGATGGAGAAATGAGAAAGGTGAGGAGAGAACAATGTGGGGATAATGACAGAGAGAACAAGTGGAAAATAGAGGATGAAATTCTATGGAAATAGTATAAAGAATTTTGCCATGATACATGCAACTAAAATATTATCATCCTTCATAAATATGTACAATTATTATTTGGTTAATCAAAAAAATTTTGTAAACTATTTAAGGAAATGGAAGTGACCACAATTCTGATTTGTTATTTGAACACCATAAAGATGAACTGATTATCACTCTGTAACCTGAAAACATAAAACACTGAAAACATAGGCTAATACATGTAGTCAAACACAGAGAGCTTAAAGACCACCACCATTGCATGTGGGAAACAATCCAGAAACAGTTCCTCACTGAAAATGACTCTTTTAATGGCCATATCACTTACCAATGCATTAAGATTTATATCAAAATACACAAGCTGAAGTTCAATATATCACATTTGATTATTATAACATAATCATGGATACTGAGATCTACCATTGTAGGGAGATGAAGCCCTCCCCAGTCCTGTACCTGCTCTAGGTCAGTAAACTCATACTTTTTCTAGAACCAGAGAATGTAAGATGCAATGGCTAATGTTCATATTGAGATTCATTGGATTTCAGTTCACATGAGGACTGCCTGCAGCCATACCACTGTGGCATCTGATCCCATCAGATCCTGGAGGCTAAGCAGGGTCAGGCCTGATTATTACTTAGAAGAGAGACCACCTGGGAACACCAGGTGCTTTAGGCTTGGGAAAAGAACCTGGCAAACCACACTTAAAAAACAATAAGCCATTGAAAACCCCACCAATAGCAAAGCAGCACAACATTAGTGTTTTGGCTGATGGACATAGGGTCTCTATGACTCAGACACTGACTCAAAGACACCTAACAACAACAACAAATTTAGTGTAAACAAAGGGTGAAAATAATGTTATTCATGGGGAAATGGAACATTAAAACACATTGGCCTTTGAGAACTGTGGAACAAGAGTGAAAGTCCTAGCTTTGAACTCAAATATTCACTTAATTTCTGCATTGACAGAGTGTCTTTTCACTAAATAGAGACCTGGTTCAAGAGCACCTAACAATAATGATTACAAATTGGAACTTAACCCTATGAGGGTCGCTATGAGTTGGATACCGACGGCAACCTAACAACAACAACAACAACATTGGTTTTCTAAAATATGGGCAACACATTTACTTAAGTGTAGTATACTAGAGTGAGAGAGTCTTAAGACATGTAGAGATAGGATCTCATTGTCTATGATAACTGTTGTTTTCATCCCCAAAGAAGTGATGAGGCACTGAAACCTTTTAAGCAGGTATTCAATATGAAAAACTTCACATTGCAGATTTAATATTCATGTCCCTACTTGGAAAACTGAATGAGAGGTATAAGGAAGCAATCACAGAGAATCAAGGTAGGGCTGCTGGAGACATCGAGAGGAGGAAAGATGGTAACTTACAATGAGGAGAATAGTGCATCCATGAGTAATTCATGATGGATTGGATGTAAGGAGTGTGACACCAGGATCACTCACTAGGAGTTAATTCAAGGATGATTCTGCAAAGAGTACACAGAACATCAAACTGATACCTTATTGGGCTAATAGAGAAGGGGACCTCAAAGAACCAAAACTCAAGGAACAAATGAGAAGATGGGAATATTCATCACTCTGAGTTGCTTATTATACTTAGCACATGTATTGAAATATCATTACAACATGTGAAAAAGTACACTAATGATGTGAAAGTCAAAGAACATAAAAATATTATGAACAAAAAATTCACAAGTTACAAAAGTCTTCCCAAAATTGCTGCTCAAGGCAAAGGCTGTTCAAAATAATTGTCAATAAGAACAATTATTGGAAGAGAAGATATACAAATAGACTTAACAATCAACCAAGTGTAATATGTACACAAATTTTAGTCATCATACAAACACAACCAACTCAGAGATAATTCTTAAAAATAGGAATAAGAATTAAATGGTGACGGTCTTATCGGTCATTAATTTCTCAGATGTGATAAAGTTTTAAGGACACATAATTTATGTTGCAGCAAATTCTCTCTTCATTAACATAAGGCAGTATTTACTGTTGAAATATCAGGAGAAGAGAATTATTTTCCAGTTTGCACATGGGAAGCATATGATTGTGAGGATATTTTGGTTAAGACACAAGGTCCACACAACAAAAATGCATTAACATGGAGCCAGGTCTTGTAGGGTATCTATGGCTATTTTGGAGGGGGCATGGATGACACCTGGAAATCAGAAATACATCTATTTCACAATATCACATTGAGTAGGATAAACAAATTCAAATTTTTATTGTAAAAGTGGACATATGGGGATATATCAAAATCCCAAAGATGCTGGTGTTTAAAAAAGCAGAAGAGAGTGAAGATACAACTTGTAGAATAGCAAGAAATATTTGCAAAGTATTCATGTCAGAAGGAATTCCTATCTAGGGTATATAGGAAATTAACTCAACCACAAAACCAGAAAAGCCAACTAAATAGGAGCAAATGATCAAAATGTGTATTGCTCCCAAGAAGAAATATAATTGGCCAAGCATATGGGAAATGGTCATCATCATATGGAAGGGGAATCCACACTTAGAAATATCTATACTCTTTCAAAATGTGTATTATCATAAAGACAAAAAATATATGTTGAAAAGGGTGAGGAGAAAGAAGAATCCCTAAACATTGATGGGCAGATTATAACTTAAGACAGCCACTATGAAGAAGAGGATGGAAGTTCGTCTAAATATTAAAATTACAAATCCCATGTGATCCCACTGCCCTAATGAGGATGTATCCAAGGAACTACTTCATTTTATCATTGTGATATTTGTTTCCCAATGTACATTGCAGTGGTCCTGATCACTTTTATGATATAGAATCAAATGAGGCGTCTTTTATGAGATACATGGATTTAAAATAGTATTCTCTACAAATAATGGGATATTATACAGTGACAACAAAGAATAAAATCATGTAATTTTGGGGCAACATGGACAGAACTGGAGGCCATCTTGTTTACTGAACTAAGCCATGTGCAAAAAGAGAAATATCACATGCTCATATTCAAGGGAGGAAAATTAAAATACTTATTTTGTATAAGTAGAGGTACAAGAGTGGACCCTAGAATCCATTTATAGTGGGGAAAATGGGATGGACACTTCTGAGATAGGACAAATAATTTCTTGTGGTAACAGCAAAATAGACTGACAACAATTTATGCTCATGCTATATAAATTTAAGGAAAACCAGAATAGAATACTTTGAGTGTTGCTAAACTAAATGTGTGTTGAGTGTTTAAGAAGCAGAAATATCAAATTCTCTAACGTGTCATTATACTTTGTATACATGCATCACATTTTTACTTGGTTCCTTAGAAAGATAAGTATGTATAAGTATGTGTACACACAATATTTTAATAGTAACATTAAAGTACAAACAAAATACAAAACAAAAATAACAAAGAAATGAACTAAAAAAAGAACCATGACCTCTGAGCTGGATGCCCAATTTCAGCACTGGAGTATTTACTTGCAACCTGAGGAGAGATTGCTCTCCATCTTCCTATATTGCAAGTGTATATCTATTCCTAACCTAAACTCTCCAGGAAACTTCTTCCCAGAATGTGGATATATATGATTTCTTACTACTGATTTTGAAATGCTACATCATCTGCAATAGTCCAACACCTGATTTACACTTCTCAAGTTCTCAGACCCATCCGTTCTCAGACCACATACATCCATCTACATTTGTACAGTGTTCTCTCTAGCCCTCTATCACAGTAAGGAACATACTCATCCAAACACACCTAGCCACACTCCCACACTGTCGAATGAAGCAAGAGGAAAGATTTTATTGAGAAAGTGAAAGAAGCAGTTTTTGCATACATATCTCAATAATTCTCACTTAGCCTTTCATTCTAAATTAATATAAACAAAGGTTGAAACCAATGTTATTTATAGGGAAATGAATCAGCACAATATATTGATCTTGGAGAACTGAGGGAAAAGGATGGAAGACATGTCTTTGAACTCAAATATGTAATATAGTTTCTGTATTGAAAAAGAATGACTAAATGGGAAATTCTGGCTTCAGCATGATTATTGGATTTTCAGACTATGGCCACACATGGAGCTGTGGAAGATTCTGCCCATGTGTCTGGTACACACAAGTGCATGGGGCAATCAGTGAATACTGGGTGGCTGCCATGGACACTAAGTTTGTGAGCCTGTCCCTGCTTGTCTTGGACATCCAGGACCTTTGTGCCCCATTCTCCTGTATGAACCCTGGATTGCATGATGTGATTCTGACCTCTCCACCTCAAACCTCTCCTGAGAGCCTCTGATGCAACAACTTACACCATTTAAAATGATGTTATTGGAAATGGCATGTTGACAGGGCTTGGTATCCATTCTGCCCAAGAGGAGTTCATCTCTGGGGCCTGGCTATCCAAGGGTATGGATGAAATCATTGCCCCTGGAGCTACAGAAGATGATCCTCAAACATATTTTCCAACTTATATTTTTCACTTGGACAAAGGAACCTCAGATGCAGAGCCTGAGGTCACAAAAGAGTTTCAGATTCACCAGGGGAAAGGAGGAGGCTTCACTAAGTGGAATCCTTGGGTCTGGGTGGCCTCCCATTCTGCAGCAGTAATAAAAACAGACACGTTTTCACCCTTGTACCTGGAGTGTATGTTTAGGTGGAGGACACTGCAGGTTCCACCTCTGATTGCGTTTAGACCATGGCAGATACGACCAAGTTTTTTGCTTTGATTTTTGTATTCTTCATCTCGACTCTTCCCATTCCTTCATGTGGTTTTACTAAACCCAGATGCTTTGACATAATTCCAGAGCATTTATACAAAGATGGTGATGTGGTGATTGGTGGCCTCTTCCCCATTTATACAATACGTCCCAAAGACAATGAGGCTGATTATGGGTAAGTGCACTTTTTGTATTTGTTGTTGTTGTTGTTAGGTGCCGTCACGTCAGTATCCCACTCATGGCAACCCTCATAGGGTTTTCAATGGCTGACTGTGTCGGGATTGCCTTGGGAGTGGATTGCCAGGTCCTTCTCCCATTTGTGTGGTGCTGGGAATTGAACTCAGGACCTCAGAGACTGCAGTGCAGTGCTCTACCAACTGAGCCAAATCCCGGCACTTTTTGTATTTACTTCCTGCTTAATGTTCATGATGTATAATGTATCTGCTGTGTGCAATGGATAAAGCAACACTCTCTGTGTGTTCTGCTTTCCTAATCATACAAACTTGGAAGCATTCACAGTTATTCTGATGTTGATTGCTGAACAATTTTTCACACATTCAGACAGAGGAGAGAGTATTTTACTTTCTTGATTTAACATCTAATTGACAGGGCTGGTGGATGATTGGGACAACACACTCTTTCCTGCTACATCCCAGCTCTCTCTCCTCTTGACAGTTGCCACCACATGAGGTCACATTTTTGTCCCTTTGAAAACAAAATCTGAACTCCAGGCATATGTTCAGAACTATGAGGATGGAGGAAACTGTGCCTTCCACAAATTGGTGATCTCTCAAGATTTCTTCCATCATGTAAATCCTAATGTCTGCACATAGGAGTGGACGGTATGGATTCCCCACCACTGTGGACGGACATCTTTATAAAGATATTTAGCTTTCTTTCAAATAATCTGTACCTAATCTATTATTGCTTGGGAAAAGGGCCTGGAAATCCACTCCCAAGGCAATCCTGAAACAGTCAGCCATTGAAAACCCTATGAGGGTTGCTGTGAGTCGGATACCAACTTGACGGCACCTAACAACACCAACAACAACAATAATCTATTATTGCTATGGGTGCTCCATTACTCCTGGAACTACAATCCAGGGAAAAAAATGATCTCTTCACTCTGGTGTTTTTGTGCTTTCCAATTTGATTCTCTATCCCTTGTACTTCTCCCCCTTTTACCGTAAATGTTGGTGGGGTCCAGAGTAATACAACATTCGCTTTTTCTATTAAGCAACTATGACATCACTTTTGATTACATTTTTATCAACTTGTGAGGCTAATGGAATCTTCAAATTAATTTGTAGTGAAACTCGTGTAGATTTGGGTTATGTTCCCCTATGTTTTTTCCATGTTCCCTTGTACTTGTGCAATGGTGTAGACTTGGGGTTTATTGATATCAGGTCTGGACTCAAATGTAGAGAGAAAATGAATGAAATAGACATTTCTGGAATTGTATTAAACAATTTGTGCCCCTGTGAGAAGAGGGATGCCACTGATAATAGTAGTTGTTTACAACCCTTGTGACGTATTAAAGGGACAAGTGTTGCTGTAATAGCTTGCATCGTTGGTGAGAAGAATTGGAAAGGTCACAATTTGGGACTTTTGTGTTCAGTAGATCAGTATGTATAGCTAATATGTTGATGTCTACATTTGTATACTTAACTTTTTTATTCACAGGAAATTTGCCATATTTCCTTCTTTTCCTTTTTATCTGTTCCTATTTATACCAAATGTGTTTGCAACAGGTCCCATTCTGTGTACTGGGCACATTTTGATGCTTCTAGTTGCTATGGATTGTCCTTTCTTATTATCAGTTCAGATTTCTATCTCTAAGAAGACAGGGTTTTCTTGTCTGTATCCTCACCCCGAGACAACATTGATGATAGAGTAGATGCTGTTTCTTCTCACAGGAAATGAGGCGAGGCTACCTCAAGTTCCTCTTGTCCTCAGCTTTCCAATCTCACCAGATCAGAGACCAACATTCTCCAGTTCTGACTCTCTTCAGATCTGTGGTCAGGATACTCTATCTATGCCAGAAAAGAATATATTTCCAATCACTTGAGCTTTTCATATCCAGGTTGACACATCATGTAGGCACAAGATACTTGGGGCAAAAGAGAATGATTCCATTTCTCCTAAATTCATGAGAGATATAAGAACACCTTAGAGCATGGAACAACCTTTCATCCATATTTTGTATATTTGTCTTGTTAACCACACCGACACCAATCATAACTATCGATGCTCTATATTGAAAGCAGTAGCTGGTGTGTTCATGAAAGCCTCCGGTCCACAAAAGTTGCAATATGGCCTTGTCATAGCCTTTACTTTTATTTACATGCCTATAAATAGATTACTAAAAGGGGATTCCTCATTCAATATCCCCTGTAAAATATCTCCAGTAAAAACATTCATATATCTTCGATGCATTTACAATGTGTGCATTCTAATGATTTGCCTACTAAATATGTTCTTTGTGGCTGCTATTATGTTCTGGTTTTGTAATTGGATTCTAAGTTTGTGTAATTATCAGTAGGAACATAGTTGTTAGTTGTTGTTGTTAGGTACCTTCGAGTCGGTATCCGACTCATAGCGACCCTCTGTACAACAGAGGAAACACTATTGTCAGTGCTTCTCTGCTGTTCATAGGGTTTTCAATGGCAGATTGATTATTGGGAGCGGGTTGCCAGGTCCTTCTCCCAAGGAACATAGTAGATGGATATATTTAGAACATATAAATTAATGCATAGATTTGCAATGTCTGAGTAAACCAAATAAATTTGTAGAAGTCACAGAGTTTGTGAAAGGCTACATGTACTTTGCATTGTTTGATTAGAGACTGACAAAATATAATTTAAAATGTGGAGTGAGGTTTTGATATGTGTATGTAAACTTCATCTTGTTAGGTGCCCTCAAGTCAGTTCTAGCTGGGAGAACAGTATTATTTCCTTAACCTTTAGTGAAAAACTTTCTCCACTGATTTGTTCTGTGTAAATGTTTTCTCATTGCTTATATTTATAATCATTTATGAAGAGTTGGATTAATGATACTTACACATTCTATCCTTACAGTATATTTTTGATGACTTGTTCTTTAATATTTTACCTGGTTTACTATATGTTCTTCATTTTTAAAGAACCCTTTACAAATTGAAGGAATTTAATTTGGTTCTCCAATAGTATAATAATATTCCTGGAGTTGTTGCTTTTCTCAAATATTTTTGAATGCATTATGATTAAGTTAGGAATAAGAAATGCTAGGGAGAGTAAAATGTTACCACATTGGTCCTGATTCTTTCTGCATTTTCATCATGACACCCAAGCATACACTTTCATAAATACATATGTGTTAATTCTAGTACAGTCTTTTAATTCAGAAGCCATTCACTTCCTCTGGAATTTTTTGTTTGTCAATGTTTGTACACACACTTTGTTTGACATCCCATAAACATTTTATTGACAGTTAATGTATTGCCTATGATTTTATTTCCACCTTTGTGTTTCATGACATATTTGTATATTCAGCCATTTCAGTATTTTGAATTTTATACTATTGCGGTACCTATCTTTTCTGGTGATATCACTCCTGTCTGTACATTATTATAATCACATCCTATCTGGTATACAAGGACAATTCATTTTCTGGAAAGACATCCTCTTCTCTCATTATTCCAGATCATTTTCAGTAATTTTCTTAAAATTTATGTGACTGGAACACCTCTGAATTCATTGTGTCATTACATTAAAAACCACATCTCCTTAAAACATTTGAATTGAGCTGTCTTAACTTGGGTGACAGTTTGTGGATATTGTTGATATTTGTGACATATTGTTTTTAATACATTTGTGATTTAGAAGAGTATTATAATTTTTCCCAAGGAGTTAGTAGAAATTTTATAAAGTCCATTATTACGCTGTACATGTTTTCTCATAATGTTTTATATTCTGGCAGTCAGTTTTAAAAATCCCTGGTATTTCCATATTTGTTTCACTTTATGTTGGATTACAGTCATTCTTCATTGATTCTATTGTCTACCAATTTTTCATGCATTTTTTGTGGAGAATAAAAGCTGCTGCATGTTTCTCTCTTTCCTGTTAACTTTTGCCTGCTGTTTATTGCTTATATAATTGAATGTAGGTATTCATAGCTATAAACATCTCTGTTAGATCTGCCTTGTCTGTATCCTCAAATTTCTGGTAATGTTGGTTTTCATTTTCACTGGATTCTAGAATTTTTGTAAATTTTCACTTCACTTCTCATGTAGCCTATGTTGGTATGGCCGCTTGCCAGACCACTGGGCTTGCTGCCAATGAAGAACTTTCACATAAAAGCAAGCCAGGGTAAAGAAGTTTTCTTTAAAGAGAAAGAGAAGAAAAGCCTCCTTAGTGTGGAGTGGGACTTGAGGGTGTTGCTTAATTTGGGCATTGCTCTAAGGCTTTGTAGTCTTCTCTCTGGGCTGCATTAACTGGTCTGGGTTCACAGGATTGGTCCTCACTGAAGGGTACCAATGTGTTGGCCCAGTGAAATAGAAGGGGCAGTTAAAACTTTGTTTCTACTTGAAGGCTAATCAAGCAGTTCATTGTTAGTCTTGTCATCTATGGTTTTTTCTTTAAAATAGGACTTTTTTTTTTTTTTTTTTTTTTTTTGCCATACTGGGGATTGAACCCAGGACCCCGCCATTGTATGCTTTGGGAGTGCTGTACCACTGAGCTGCACTCCCAGCGCATTTTTGTTTTTTTACATTTTGAGACAGATTATCACTAAATTATGCAGGCTGCCTCTGGCCTCAAACTTGAGATCCTCCTGGCTCTGCCTCCTGAGTCACTGGGATTACAGGTGTATGCCACGGAGTCCAGTTCCGATTTTCTTGAGGAAATGAACTTTATGTGCCTTAGCTGAAATTCATGTGATTCAGTTCTGTTTCTTGTGATGATCTTGGTTCAGCAACTTCTCTTCCTGGTCCCCATTTCATGGTCCACCCTAAGATTATAACTCCGATTTGGGCTCCTTTCACATGAGCCCTTGATCATTCTAGGATGTATTTTTCAATCTCCATCTGCTGTTAGTTGTTGTTGTTGTTATTACGTGCCGTCAAGTCAGTATCCGACTCATAGCGACCCTCATAGGGTTTTCAATGGCTGACTGTTTCGGGATTGCCTTGGGAGTGGATTGCCAGGTCCTCCCATTTTTGCAGTGCTGGGAATTGAACTGGGGACCTCGGAGACTGCAGCGCAGCACTCTACCAACTGAGCTAAATCCCAGCCCATCTGTTGTTAGAGTTTCTATAAATTTTTCTTACTGCTGATTCCTAGTTTCATTCTACCATGGTGTGATAAGGTACATGAAATTGTTTTGATTTTTCTATATTCATAATACATGAGTTGTGCTCTGAAATATCTACATTAGAGAAAGTACTATGGGATACTGAGAAGGTTTTATCTTCTGTAATTTTAGGAATTCATATTCTGTAGATGTCTATGAGGTCCATTTGATCTATCTAGGTGTTTAACTCTGAAGTTTCCTTTTTGATGTTTCGGCTTGGTGTTCTATGTTTTGATGAGAGTTGGGAATTGTAGTCACCTATTAGTATTGCATCTAAATATACCTGCCTCTTTATCCAATAGTGTTTGTTTTATGAAATCAGATATACCATAATTGGTTGGATATGTATTTACAATTTTTATAACATCTTACTCAGTTTTACCAATTATTAATATACAGTGACCATCTTTATCTCTTCTGACTAAATTTAACCTGAAGGCTGCTTTTTCCAGTATAGGGATAGCTACACCTACTTTAGGATCCCACCTGCTACATATATCAATTTCCATGCTTTTGCTTTCCATCAGTGAGCCACCTATCCAGAGAGATGTGTTTCTCAAATAAAATAAATTATTGAACTTTGTTTTTTTTCATCCAATCTAGTAGTCTCTGTGTTTTAATGGGAGCATTGACTATTTATATTTAGGGTTATTGCTGAGAGAAGTATGGTGATTTCTGTAATTGTGTGGGGTGTTTTCTTGGTTGGCTTGCTTATTCATTCCTTCATTTCTTATTTATTCACATTTGGATTTTGCTTATTTTTGAGTTAGACATGACTCTTTCCTAGTTCTCCTTAGTTCATCTGTTTCTCTCATGATGTTTATTCTTTCCTCTACTCTATTGGTTAAGACTTTCTCCCTCCTGTACATATAGAATTCCTCTAAGTATGTTCTGCAGTGCTGGGTTGGTGGTCATGAATTGTTAGTGTGTGCTTGTCATGGGACGTTTTAATTCTCCATTGATATTAAATAATAACTTTATTATATATAATAATCTGGGCTGGCAGTTATTTACATTCAGGGCTTGAGACACATCATCCCCTGCTTTCCTGGGCTCTAGGTAAGCGCTGAGAGCTCTGGTATTATTCTGATGCATTTGTCTTTGTGTGTTATTTTTTATCACTTGAAGCTTTTTAAGTTGTTTCCTTGTTCTTTAGTCTTGTGTGTCATGGGGAAATTCTTTAATGGTCATATCTATTAGGGTTCTAAATATCTCTTGTGTTTTGACATCTATCTCCTTGTCTAGAAAGGAGGCTTTTCTGCTATAATTTCATTGAATATGCTTTCTATGCCTTTAGTTTTTATCCAGACTTTTTCTTCTTCCATCTTAATTCATAGATTGAGGCTCTTGATCATGTCCCAGAGATGTTGGAAGTTGTGGTCATGTACTTTATTTGTTTTGTTTCATAGATGGCATAAAATATTCTAACAATGCTTTACTATAGCAGAAAGATGAAACAGGCTCTCTACAAATGTTCTAATGATGTTAATCTCATTTCTGAGACATTAACTCTCTGAACTTTTAATACCCTGATGACCTGCATGAGTTAAGATGTTCTAAAACTGTCATTAAAAGATCCATAGTTTCAATATAAGAAGTTTAGGGAAGGGAGCATTCAGTACATACTAATCGTGCATTGCATTTGAAGATTATCAAGATTATAGTTTCATACCTCAAAATCTCTGCTTTTTTAAAGGTTCAATTCCAAGAACTACCAAATTGTTTTGGCATTGTATTTTGCTATTGAGGAGATCAACAGGAATCCCCATCTTTTACCAAACATCTCATTGGGATTTCAACATCACAATGTCCGTTTCAGTGATGTGGATATGTTACAGAGCACGTTCAGAATGCTCACAGGCCAGAGAAAGTACTTCCCTAACTACACATGTAGAAAAGAGAGGAATCTTATAGCTGTACTTACAGGAACAACATCGGAAATATCTGCCCAAACTGGTGTATTGTTGCAGATGTATAAGTTTCCACAGGTGAGCTAGTTTATAACAGAGAGTGATGAAATCATGTGTTCTTTGTTGCCAGTATCAGTTTCTAAAGACAAAATGAATGGACAAGTTGGGTTTAAACAAGTGTCAATCTGTGAGGTTCAAACAGTAAGTACTCAGAGGATTTATGTTATGTTTTTTTACCTATGTTTGGAATAGAAAGGAGAACATGGGAAAGAGAAAATGGGGCTCTTGGAACTCACATTATGAAAAGTGATTTTCCTGAAGTTCTCACTATGTTAGAGATGACTTTAATGATGAGACAAGTAAAGTGTCCTTTCCACCACTACAAGCTGTTGCCTCACACATTGCAGGTCGGGACTGAGTTTTATGTCAATCCTCTTCCTCACGTTCCTTCCAATGTTCTATGTCCCTTAGCTAACATTTGGGCCTTTTGAGTCAAAACTGAGTGATGCTGGCCAGTTTCCTTCTCTATATCAGATGGCCCCCAAGGATACAGCTCTGGTCATAGGAATGGTCACCTTGTTGGTTCATTTCCACTGGAACTGGGTGGGGATGGTCATCTCAGAAGATGACAATGGCATTCAGTTTCTCTCAGATATGAGAGGAGAGATGGATAAAAACAAAGTCTGCCTGGCTTTTGTGACTATGATCACAGTAACAGCAGTGAGATATCTCATGAGTGCTTCCAAATTTACTGATATGCTCTCATCATCAGCCAATGTTGTTATCATTTATGGGGAGGCTGACTCTACTCTGGATCTGAGCTTCAGAAGATGGGAACATTTAAACATACGGAAAGTCTGGGTCACCACCTCTCGCTGGGATGTTACCACCAGTAAGAAGCCTTTCATCCTTGACATCTTCCATGGGACGCTCATTTTTTCACACCACCATGGTGATATCTCTGAGTTTAAAGATTTTATCCGGACAGTAAACCCTTCCAAATACCCTGAGGACATTTACCTTTCTAAGTTGTGGTTGATGTACTTTAATTGTTCAGTCTCAGAGTCTAGCTGCAAAACACTGAAGACTTGTTCATCCAATGGCTCCCTGGGATGGTTACCTCCCCACATGTCTGACATGACCATGAGCGATGGAAGTTATTATGTCTACAATGCTGTGTATGCTGTGGCCCAAGCACTCCATGAGATGCTTTTTCAGCAAGTGGATATGGAACTCGTGGAGAATGGGAGAAGCCTGACATTTTCCCAGTGGCAGGTAATGTCTCTTTGATAGGGTGGTTTATATTGTCATCAAGGTGAGTTTCATAAACTCATGTATTCACACTACATATACTCACTCATTAGCTTAGAATCCTTTTTCCCAAAGACAAACATTATGGTATTTTTTAATAACTGTGAAGGGAATATAGGTGTGGAAAGAATCAAGAACAAGATGTCAGTACTATTGATAATAGTATTTTTGAGCATAGTTTTTCACAAAGCACCTCAACATAATCCTTGCCAAGTTTCCAAGAGGACAATTCATTCCATTCTCATGGCATACTTTTTGCAAAGTGATCTAATGTGCATATAGTGTAATGAATTTCATTATGAAAATTTAATTCAGTTTTGGTGTGTGCTGTCTCCCTCACTCACTCCCATGTTTCTCTCCCCCTTCCCACTGATCATGTGCTTCTTCAGCTACATCCTCTTGTATTTTTGAATCTTAGATACATACACACAAATATTTTTCCTTTAAAGTTGCATCTAAACTCCACTGATGAATGAAAACTTACAGGATTTTTCTTTTTGTGTCTTATTATCTGAAATTGCAGATCTCCAGTTCCATGTATTTTTCTGCAGATGACCAAATTTCATTCTTTCAAAAAGCTATGTAATGATCTACTGTGCACACATTTATCATATTTTTGAATCTGTTTATCCATTGATGGCTATTTAGACCACTTCTATATCTTTGCAATTGTGAACAGTGCTGCAATGAACATGGAAATATAGTTGTCTCTGGTAGGATGACTTAGACTCCTATAGGTGTTTCCTGAGGGGTGATATAGCTGGATCATATAGTAGAGTTGGAATATCAGAGTAGTTTCAATTTGCATATCCCTAGTGACTAATGATGCTGAACATTAATTCATATATTTATTGGCCTGTTTTATTTCCTCTTTTGAGAATTATCCATTTATTTACATTGTTCTTTAATGATTTGCTTATTGGGGTTTTTCTGTATTTAATTTGTATATCCTAGATATTAATCTTTGGTCAGATAGATGTATATTTTAACAAACATTTTCCCCCATTCAGAGGATTTCTATTTATTGATTGTACCCCATGTGTTTCATTTCATTTAGTTTCACTTGTGATTCATTGACAATATTTCCTGGGCTACCAAATTTCTGGTGAGATTACTCCTGCCTATGCGTTAGTGTTGAAATTGTGTTTTATATTTTCTTGTACTTGGTTCAATGTTTCTGGTTTATCTTGAGATTTTTTTGACCCATTTTGAATTGAATTTTAGACAGTGTGATAGCTTTGGATCTACATTCATCTTTCTACTGTAGATACCTAGTTTTTCTAGAAGCACTTGTTCTGGAGGTTTTTTCTCCGGTGCATGCTTTTAGCACTTTGCAAAAAAATCAGGTGATTCTATTTGCATGGGTATATTTCTGTGTTTTATATTTTTTTCTGTTTTGTGGAACTTGGGGGTGAGTTCAGAGACTCACACATGCTTTTCATATGCCCTGATCACTGTGCTGTGCCACCAGTCCATGCTTTTATTGGATATCTTGAGGGTCTTTTATGTATACAATCATGTCCTCTGTAGATAGGGATAATTTAGCTTCCTCATTCTCTATTTGTATAATTTTATTTCTTCTTCTCTTACCTCTCTCACTAACATTTCAATCATTACTTTGAATAAAAGTATTTTTAGTTGCATCCCCTCTTTTTTTTCCTCCTAGTGTTTGAATTTCTCTTTTGTTACTCTGGAATCATTTACTTAAAGTTTTATAGAAATATTGCTCCTAATCCCCTGTTTTCCTAGAAAGCCCACAGGAAATTTTTAAGTGAAAATAAGAACAGAACTTGCTCTTTAAGTGCCAAGAAAAATTTGCTGAACTCTATAATGGATAGTTTAGAGTATTCTCAAGTAATTCTGGAATGGAGTTAGGCATTGGAGACCTCATTTGTGAGACTATACCCTGAGATCACAGAGAAAATGGTGACTGAGATGTATCTCATGCCCATGACTAACCACCATTTATATATGCATATATTTGATCATGTCCTTCTGAGATGAGCTGATATTTTGGAAACATAATGACACTTCTATTCTCCATATGCTTTCAATTGTTCTACTACATCCTGTGAACCCTACCAAGTGTCATTTTAGGAAGATCTATTGAGAATGCTGGATCTTCCTCAGTTAAAAGACTCAGCCCCAATTCTGGGCATGTCTCATCCTAATAGTGATGCATCTCTTTTAGCTGAACCCTTATTTGAAGAACATTCAGTTTAGCAATCCTGCTGGAGACGCAGTGAATCTGAATCAGAAAGGAAAACTGGATGCAGACTATGACATTCTTAATATTTGGAATTTTCCACAAGGGCTTGGACATAAAGTGAAAGTAGGAAAGTTTTCACCATCTCTTCCAAGTGATCGACAACTCTATGTGTCTGAAGACATGATAGAATGGGGCATGGGGACTACACAGGTGAGTTGATTCTAACCAAAAGGCTTTACCCTAGATAAAAGCTACCCCAATATTGCTGTGGGTTTTGTGCTTGCCCATAAGTGGGGATTTAACACATATGCTCTTGTACTGACTGAATTTCTAGCTTCCTAGATTTTCTATTTTCCAACATATTTTAACATCTTTTTATTTCTGCATGCTCACATACATCACATGATACATGGTGCTAAACGCCATATAAGCATTTATTTGTAAGTAGCTGTATACAAAAAAGATCACAAATTATTCAGTATGCTGAAAAGTATTATTTTAGGGAATAGGTCGATATCTTCTCCGTTACCAACATGTAAACAACATTCCTTAGACTCCTCACTCTGAGTGCAGTGCACCCTGCAGTCCTGGCTTCAGAAAATCCCCTCAGGAGGGAAAAGCTGTCTGCTGTTTCCATTGCTATCTCTGCCCAGAGAATGAGATTTCCAATCAGACAGGTAAGTGTATCCCTTGAGGAGAAATCCCTCAGATAACTCATCTTATCTTCTCCACCTAGGAACTAGGAGGTACCTGGGAGATAAAGGCATTGACAAAATCTCTGACTTCCTTTTTAGAATTTAATTGATGTGATCAATTGTATTGCCCTTGATGGAGAAAAACCCTCCTGCCTTGTACTAGGTCCTTTGGCACATTAGTTTATAATCACTTTAGATAGTATTTCCAAAGGAAACTCCTTCCATCCTTTCACTTTTGATCTCTGCTGTCTTTGTCTGGGACTTGTGTTTCTTGTAGAAAACAAAACTTTACATCTTTTTATAATGTATTCAGATGACTCACAGCTTCTTACTGAAAAGTTCAGATCATTATTATTTAGCACTATCGTTTAATAGTATTTCCTAGTTATTGTGGTTTTATTGGTTGTTTTCCTAGTTGTTTTGAATATTTCTTCTCCTTTCTCCTTTCCTATCAATTTTAGAAGTTTGCTGATTTACTGAGTTAGAAATTATGGCTTCTTTTCTAATTCTAATTGGTTCCCATATTCCAAAATTCGCACATGAGGCTAAAAACCCCAAGTGGTTGTATCAACATGTAAGGTTTCAGGAAATAATTACCTCATGAAGTATACATGTACATCAGAGAACTTGTACTGTTCACAAGCAAATTGGAGGGTTGTATTTTCCTACTTCCATGTGGCCATTGGCCATGAAGCAGAGTGATAGCCTTTACCAGCCACTAGTTTAGCTGCCTCTGTATTCTTGTGTTCATGATACAAAACTGTGAGTAATAAATTTATGCTCCCATGAATCTGCAGTATGAGAAATTTTACTATAGCACCTTGAAGGTACTGAGACACCAAGTATTTTCACTTTGTGAAAGGAGAAATAAAACTCTTATAAATATTCAAGATAAATATGAAGATGAACAATATAAAATTCATAGAAAATTATTAATTGGGAATCATCCATATGCTTTAATATTTTCCTATATTAAGCAACAAACAGCGCCAATTAGGTTGACTCTGTCCAAAGTGCTTAATCAAAGTGTGCTCTTTGTATAATAGAATTACTCACCCTGCACTAATCATATGATGCCTTTCCCACCAGGTATGGACCAGTGTGTGAAGTGTCCAGATGACCAGTATGCCAGCACAAAGAGAAACCACTGCCTCCAAAAAACTGTCACATTTTTGTCTTATGAAGATCCCTTGGGGAGGGCTCTGGCCATCATTTCCCTGGGCTTCACTGCACTAGCAGTTGTTATCCTTGAGATTTTTGTCAAGCACCACCACACTCCCATTGTAAAGGCCAATAACCAGGCCCTCAGCTACATCCTGCTCATCTCCCTCATCTGCTGTTTTCTCTGTTCCTTGCTCTACATTGGCCATCCCAACACAGCCACCTGCCTTCTGCAGCAGACCATATTTGGAATTGTCTTCACAGTGGCTGTTTCCACTGTGTTGACCAAAACTATTACTGTGGTTCTGGCCTTTAAGGTCACTACTCAAGGGAGAAGAACGAGGTGGTTACTATTCTCAGGGGCACCTAACTTCATTATTCCCTTTTGCACCCTGATACAAATTATTCTCTGTGGAACCTGGCTGGGAACCTCTCCTCCCTTTATTGATATGGATGCACATTCTGAACATGGTCACATCATCATCTTTTGCAACAAGGGCTCAGTCACTGCCTTCTACTGTGTCCTGGGGTATCTGGGCTCCCTGGCCCTGGGGAGCTTCACCCTGGCTTTCCTGGCCAGAAATCTTCCTGACACATTCAATGAAGCCAAGTTCCTGACATTCAGCATGCTGGTGTTCTGCAGTGTCTGGCTCACCTTCCTCCCTGTCTACCACAGCACCAAGGGGAAGGTCATGGTGGCCGTGGAGGTTTTCTCCATCTTGGCCTCCAGTGCAGGGGTGCTAGGTTGCATCTTTGCCCCCAAGTGCTACATCATTTTATTTAGACCTGACTGGAATTCTTTTCAAAAATTCAGAGAGAAAAGACTTTCTAGAACAAATAAGTTTTCTTAAAATTTAACTAATGTTAAACTGCAACTGAAGACATCATTGTTCCATTCTAAATATCAAGTATTAGTTTATAATATGAGAATTTGCTTCCATTGATGTGACTGTTGTCTTCTTCTCTATATGTTATGTATTTAATTGGACTGTTTTTTTTCCTGTTAAATATCTCTTTCTGTATAGATGGATCACATATAATTGAAGAGGGTTTTTTTTAACCTATTAAATTTCCACTTTTTTCTATTAGAGGCCACATTTAATTGAAGAGCTTTTTTTGTAAAAGTCCACTTTTTCTACAGAGAAGCCATATTTCAATGGTAAAGATGTTTATCTTCTGATACATTTTCTTTTTTCTATATGGGGCAGTATACAATCAGAGAGGCTTATTTTACTGTTAGAATCCTCTTTTTCCTATATGCAGGCCATATTTAATTGGAATGGTTATTTTTGCCAGTAAAAGTTCTCTTTTTTCTACATAGGAGGCACATTTTATTGGAATTTTTTTTTTCTGTTACTAGTCTTCTTTCTTGCACAGAGACCATATTTAAATGGAGAGGTGTTTTTCTATTGTCCATTGTTGTTGTTGTTAAATATCCTCTTTTAGGTATTTAAAGGTCATATTTAATTGAAGATTGTTTCTTTTAAATTATCTTTTTTCTAATAATTTTAAAGTCACTATGATCTTTGTCTACATCCTTTAAAATTAAATATTCCTTTTCTTTTTCCTTTTTGCTTTCTGCCATTAAATCTACTGTGTATTCCTTATTATTTATGTTTCTAAAACTCAGCTCCATCTGGTGCTCCACTTGACTTCTTTCCAAATTTGCACTGTAGATGTCTACAACTATTCTTGTCTTTCATGTTGCAATGTTGAACCACACCCAACAGATTTTCTGAATTTTCATTAACTTTTCCAGCCATTACAATTTTGAATTTGTAATGCACCAAATTCTTACATATATTTATCATTATGTTTCTGTACACCTTATTGTATTTTGTTAAGTTAATTTCAATTAAACTTTCCTCTTAATGGGAATCAAATCAAATGAGATTTGTCCTGGGGTATACCTGAGCGCAATTGAGTGAATAACGTAGGATACAGTTTGAGAATAGAAGTTCCCCTCCATTTTGTCTAAATTAGTTATTATAGTTAATGGGGAAAGGATTCTGGCTCTGGCAAGATAACTTAAAAGGATACCTACTGTACAGACATGTGGAACTTTGTATCAAGATGGTTATTTAAAAAAAGATAGGAATAAGAATTTTACAAGTTGTAAAATAGTTTAGGAATGACATTGAAGTTAGGCTGTTTTGCAATATGCACTGAGGATGTCTGGGTTTCTGGAGCCCATTGAGGAAGGACAGTGCATGAAAGGAAGTAAATTGTCCTCCAATTATGCCAATCACTTAGAGACCTTGCACTTGCTTGCAAAGCAAGAAGTGTCATTGAGAAATTGATAACAGGAGAAGATATCTTCTTAAAATGATCTCCTTTCCTGTATTTGGATTTTAGTGGACTGGAGATCACCAAAACTTGGTTGCATTATAAAAATGTCACTTGAAGGAAACTCATGGGTCCTAATAAAATGTGTCTTAAAACAGGAAATAGTAAATATTATATTTTGCATAGAACTTTGAACAGTATGAATATTGATGGGCATCTGCTGGTGCAGTTGGATGTGATTTTTCTCCCTGAACTTCGTGTGGCGTGTACTTGTTTCTCAGTGTGATGGCGCAGATGTGGTAGGATCTTTAAAGAGTTCAGACCTAGTGGAGGTAATTAGTGGTCTTGACCTTCACTTTGGATTCCTCTTTCACTCTGTGGTCCCTCCTCACATCTGTTGTCATCATTGTCTTGACATCCATCATGAGGTGGAGCATACATGGCAAACATGTCAAACCCAGTGATGTGCTGTTTGGATTTTCAGACTCCAAAAATGGTATTTAACTCCACGACTTTTCTTCATCAGTGCCTGACTTCCACAAAATGCCTTCATTATAGTAACACTAAACTGGCTTTACACCAGGTTATGTGTCCAAAAATGTGTAGAATGGGTTTAGAAATGGGTGTTATTATTGTGTGTATTTTTATGTATGAGGATAAGAGAATTGAGAGGTAATAATAATAGTACATAGGCAAGACTTCTGGGACATGACAAATAGGAAAGAAGAACATTTTTAAAACAAGAAAGGTCAAAAATCACTCGATTGTTGGAAAAATGTGAGAATTCCCACTTCAAGTTTGTAAAATTACAAGGAAGGAAATGATAGGTGTACGGAAGTTGGGATGCCTACTGTTTTTTTTAACACTCTTAAGTGTCCTTGAAAGATGGTAAATAGATTATCTCTTATTAAATATTGTCTACAACACATCCATGGTAATGGAATGTTAAGGTAGAGAATTGAAGAGAATGTATCCTGTCCACAAAGGTGCTACATAAATCAGGACATAGGAAAGAATAGGCTGTAGAAGATTGTTGCTTTGCCACCAATTGGAGACAGTGCAAGAAACCAGTAAAAATTTTCTTATGTAATAGATGCTTCTGTATTCAAATTGCAAACCCATTGCCACCAGGGTGTTAATCATGAGCCCTTCTGTTAATAACATGATAATTACAAAATACTCAGCAAATAATTCCATTGATAATTAGAGGCATTGCAAAACATGGTATCTCTGTTGGAAAAGTTTGGAAAAGGACATCTGTAGAAAAATGATGAGTTCTCAAGAATTAGGTTTGGCTTAAAATATGACATATGATGAAATATGAAGCATGTAATATTAATAATTATAAGAAAAATTTTGCCTGGTAAAATGGCAAAATCAAAAGTGAAACAATAAACTGTTTCTAAAACAAATAGCTAGTGTCCTTAATCCAGAATTTGTTCCTAAATATCAAGAATATAAAAGTCTATCACCAATAGAAAAATAGAGGAAAGGAAGTAAAAGGTTAAATTATAAAAAGATAATTATCCATGTCTCTTACATATATGAAAAGTTAACCAAGCTCATTTATGGTGATGGAAATATAAATTTTAAAATCTTTTGCAGTGCAAAGTAAATAACAAAGGGCAAGCTCAGAGAATGGGAGAAAATCTTTGTGTTCTACTCATTAGACAGAGGAGGAATAAGTAGGATATACAAACAACTGAGCCTGCAGCTGTAGCCCTGTGGCATCCGATCCCGTCAGATCTCGGAAGCTAAGCAGGGTCAGGCCTGGTTAGTACCTGGATGGGAGACTTCCCGGGAACACCAGAAGCTGTAGGCTTGGGAGAAGGACCTGGCAACCCCCTCCCAAAAATCAATCTGCCATTGAAAACCCTATGAACAGCAGAGAAGCACTGATGATAGTGTTTCCCCTGTTGTGCAGAGGGTTGCTATGAGTCGGATACCGACTCGACGGCACCTAACAACAACAACAACAAACAACTGAAGAAGTTAAACACAAAAATAGACAATAATCCAATAAATAATTGAGCAATAGAATTGAGCATTTCTCAAAAGAATAAACACAAATGGCCAATAAACACATAAAAGTATTCAATGTCTCTAGCCATCAGGGAAATGCAAATCAAAGCTACACTGAAATTCCATCTCACCGCAGTTAGAATGCCTAATATCAATAAATCAAACAACAACTGCAGTAGCCCATGACTACAGCCTAAGACCCAGGGTTTCCCGAAGGCAGATAAGGAGTCGGCAGTGGGTAACAGAAACACAGCAGCTCAGAGGCAATGTGGATCTGTTCCCACCGCCGACTCCTCATCTTTTTATGTGTTTATTGGCCATTTGTGTTTCTTCTCTTGAGAACTGTTCAATTCTATCGCTCAATTATTTATTGGATTATTGTCTACTTTTGTGTTTAACTTCTTCAGTTGTTTGTCTGCAGTCTGAGCAACAACAAATTCTGGGGAGGATGCTAAGAAAAAGAAAATTGTTTACGTTGATGGTAGGAATGTAAATTAGACATCCATTATGAAAATTAGTATGGAGTTATCTATTTTTGTTGTTGATAGGTGCCGTCAAGTTGGTATCCGACTCATAGTGACCCTATGTACAACAGGTGAAACACTATTGTCAGTGCTTCTCTGCTGTTCATAGGGTTTTCAATGGCGGATTGATGTTTGGAAGTGGGTTGCCAGATCTGTCTCCCAATGGAGGTATCTAAGAAAATTAAAAACAGAAGTACCTTAAGGTCCAGAATTATGACTTCTAGAAATATACCCAAAGGATGGTAAGTCATCATTCCAAAGGGACACCAGCACTTCCTAATTTAATTCAGCAATCATCACAATGCAAGGATATGTAATCAGCCCACTTGTCCATCAACAGATGATTGTATTTAAATGTGGTATATTTATGCAATAAAATATTATTCAGCAGTAAAGAAGAATGAAATTATGTCCTTTGCAAAACAGTAGGTGGAACTGGAGATCATCATTTTAACAGAAATAACCCAGCCTCAATAAAAGAAATGCCAAATTTTCACTCAAATATAGGAGATAGAACTAACTTGAATACATATATATATATATATATATATATATATATATATATATATATGCACATCCTGCAGCTGTACCCCTGTGGCATCTGATCCCATCAGATCTTGGAAGCTAAGCAGGGTCATGTCTGGTTAATACTTGGATATGAGACCACCTGTGAACACCAGATGCTGTAGGCTTGGGAGAAGGAAACGGCAACCCACTCTCAAAAATCAATCCACCCTTGAAAATCCTCTGAATAACAGAGAAGCACTGACCATAGTGTTTCGCCTGTTGGACATAGGGTTGGACATCACTATGAGTTGGATACTGACTTGATGGTACCTAATAACAACAAAGAATACTGTAGACCAATTCCTCTGATGAACAAAAATCCTCAATAAAATATTTGCAAATTTAATACAACATCACATAAAAAAGGTCACACAACATGACCAAATGGGCTTCATTCCACAGATGCCGGGCTGTTTCAACACACACAAATCAACAAATGTAATACAACACATTGATAGACTCAGTGCCAGAAATCACATGATCATCTCAACAGATGCAGAAAAAGCTTTGGACAAAAATCAAAATCTCTTCAAGATAAAATTCCTGAAGAAACTGAAAACAGAAAAAAATAAACTTTAACATGAAGGCCATATATGAAAAAAACCCTATATCCTACATTATACTAAACAGGGATAAAGTAAGACCATTCTCACTAAAATTAGGAACAAGATAAAGATGACCACTCTCCCCACTCTTATTCAATATGGTGACTGAAGTCCTTGCAAGAGCAATATGGCAAGGGAAAGAAGTAAAAGTGGTAAAAATTGAGAATGAAGAGGTCAAGGTATCTCTGTTTGCGTCTCCATAAGGATTGATCCACTAATGTTCCAAGCCACTCTCTTCCCTGAAAAGGAGTTAACCCAAGACCCTGCTGGGGTGAATTGACCTAAAGGAACTAGCTACCTAATACCACATTCTAGATCCAAAACACTGTAGGAATGTCCAAGGTACCTCACTAACCTTGCCTTTTTTTACTTTCTTTGCCTATCTTGCCATGAAATGGTGCCTTGCCTGCTAGATCCCAAAATTCTCTCCCAGTTCTCCTGCTATGCCTGTGTTGTGGAAAACTTTTTAGGAAACTTTTTGTTTTTTCTTTTGCAGTATTTGGGAGCTGAACCCAGGGCCTCACATACACTTCACAAGTGCTCTCCCACTGAGCTGTACCTCTAACCCATTTTTTTATTCTGAGTCATAGTCTCACTAAGTTACACAGGCTGCCTCTGGCCTTAAACTTGTTATCCTCCTTTTGTTTCCTCAATTGCTGAAATGACAGGCATGTACCACTGTGCCCATCTTATTTTCATATTTTATTAAACCATTGTCTCCAAAAACTAGCCTGTGCAAGATCTGTGCCCACACACCACAATGTTGAGTCTGTCTTGCTTATAAGTATCAGGGAACCACCTTTCCTATCAAGACTAGACTCCCTATGGCGACTACTTAATTCTTCCTTAAACTTCTATCTGAGGTAACCGTGAAGCCCCATAAGCCAATACGTTTAATAGGAGCTCTCTCTACTTGGGCTGTTTCCCCTACCCTACAGAACATGTTCCAAAAATACAGCTATTGGAATTATGGACTTAATGAGTAAAACTCTCTCTCCTTTTCCACTAGAGCTAGAATCCTTACAGCTTTTACAATTCACCCTAGAGGAAATAAATCTCATCCAAATTCACAGGATTCCAAAGAAACAAGATAAGTAACTCTGTTGCTGTGAGGTTACAGTAAATCTGTGTATTCATGTCACTTGCCTCCAGCCATACCACTGTGGTGCACGATCCTATCAGATCTTGGAAGCTAAGCAGGGTGGGGCATGGTTCGTACTTGGATGGGAGACCACCAGGGAACACCAGATACTGTAGATTTAGGAGAAGGACTTGGCAACCCACTCCCAAAAAACAGTCATCCATTGAAAACTCTATCAATAGCAGAGAAGTGCTAACAATACTGTTTTGCATGTTATACATAGGGTCGCTATGAGTCAGACACCAACACAATGGCACTTAACAACAGCAACAACATTCATGTCACTCCAATTAATTGTGTAACTAGCCTCAGGCATCATTTCTGTTAAGCAATTTGATAGTAATGTCCTTCCCCAGTTGCCTCCACCATTTCACAGATCGTTTACCAAACCTATACTGCACTCAGCAAAAAGGGGACTCATACGCCCCTGCTCTCCATAGTAGGAGATTAAGCTGAGAGAAAGGCAGACCAAGGAAGAATCAAGGCTACTAAAAGTCTCCATACTCTCATTTCTTGCAGCTCACAGGGGGATGCCATCACAGCAAACTTGATAATAACAATAAGCAAAGAGGATGCTCAGTCCTGTATAGGTGTCTCAATATTTCAGGGAAAACTTGTTAACTGGGATAAGAGAGGACTATGCTCAGTCCTCTCTCCATGATTAAGCCCTTCCAGGGGCTAAAATGTCTGGCTGTAGTGGTCCTTTCTTCTCTTAGAAAGATAAAGGTTTCAGTCTGCCTCCTTTTTTATTTATTTATTTATTTTTTTTCATGAAAGCCCTCCAGTTGGATAACATCATAATAATTAAAAGTGCTGATTTCCCCTCTGAACTCTGAAATTATGTCACCTCATCTTGTCCCATACTTCTTCCCTAGTAATTATCAGTACATCCAGATTGCATGTTTGATCTATTTAAGATTGCAGAAGCTGGTAAAAATCTTCCCTATCTTCATTTGTCTTCTTATGGGTGCATAAATTCAAATAATAGTCATATTAACTGGCCTTCCTGGTAGGTGTATGGATATTAATCTATCACTGACAGCATTGTACCTCAGGACAGATCTTGAGATGTCCTTTTTTGATGATGAATGCAACTTCATTCTTAACTTGTGTTCCTAGCATGAAACTCCTAGGTGCTTTCTAAAAAGCATCATGAGTTCAAGAGTTGTGGAAACTTCCCAAGGTCACATAACAAAAGAGCACAGTTCTCGCCCCTGTTGGAGACCAAATAGCAATTTTCTGATGAAAATAGGAGCTTTGTCCCCTTAAATAATTGATAATTTTGCATCCCAAGAAATTTATCAAAGTCAAGTGCTCCAGATATGATAGAAAAATGGCACCAAGGCTTGGCCAAATGTACTGAGGTGGCTAGACTCCTAAAAGGCAAGGGAATTGGTGCAGGAAAAGTAATAAAATCTGGATTCACCTAACTTATAAACTGGTCTCTTGGGAATGTAGAAGGAGGAGGAAAATTTTCTTATCTGCTTATAACAATGTCCCTTGGGTATAATTAAGTAGGTTCTGAGTGATTGCAGTATGAAGATGAAGTGGACCTAATGAGCAGAGATTGTTGTTGTTGTTGTTGTTGTTAGGTTCCATCTAGTCAAGTAGGATGATGAGCAGAGATGGGGGATCATAAACACACCCTTTGACATTGTCCCTTAGAGAATGCCATCTTAGCCTGGACTGGATATAGTTGTTCTTTTTGAGCCTGAAGAGTCCCATGTCAGACTAGAGACATCAATGATTTACTGTTTAATGCTCTCTTGTCTGGGGAAGAGCTTCAGTCTCTGTTATCAACCTTCCAGGGATGAAACCAGACTTCCACACAGAGATCTTCTTCTCAGAGATCCCACCCAGGTGAGCCTAAGACCCCGACAGGTACTGCAGAGCAGGTACATTAAGAATGGAAGCTGAGAAAATTCGCCTCAGCTCACCTGAGATCCAAGCCACCCTAGTCCAGAGTGAAGAGGTCACTCTTTATGTTTGCTAACTTGACTAAGTAGTTGGCAATTTAGTTAACATGTTGAAAAGAAAAGAACATCTGTTAGACTCTCAATACATGGATCATTGTTGGTAATTATGTGGAGGGAATGAAAAAGCAATTGGATGACACTGGATGAAGATGAGGTATAAAGTCTTTCACATAAAATTAGAACATATCTGAGGAATTTTGCAATTGAGGAGGGCAACTGAACATTAGCTGTGGAGGGAGGTTCAGTGAAGTGAGGGCACTTTTTTAAGTTAAATTTTAACATAGTGCCAGACTAATGGCCCTCACCTGTCTATCAGCTTGTGTGTTGCTGGGATGCTGAAACCTATGCCATCAGTATTTCAGATATCGGCAGAGCCACCCATGGGGGACAGGTTTCAGCTGAGCTTCAACACTAAGACAGACTAGGAAGGACTTGGCAGCTCACTCCTGAAACAATTAGCCATTGAAAAACCTGTGAAAACCAGAGAAGCATTGTTCAAAATAGTGCCAGAAGATGAGTCTCCCAGGCTGGAAGGCATTCAAGAGACAACTTGGGAAGAGTTGCCACCCCAAAATGTTATTATTGTTTGGTGCCATCTGACTCATAGCAACCCTACCTATAACAGACGAAACACTATTATCAGTGCTTCTATGCTATTCATAGGATTTTCAATGGCTGATTGTTTTGTTGGGAGTGGGTTGCTGGAACACTGGATATCTATATGTAAGGGAAAGAAAGTGGACTCCCATATCTCACCATTAACAAAAATAAATTCAAATGGATCAAAGACTTAAATGTAAAATTCAAGATTTTCAACCTACTAGAAGAAAATATAGTGGAAATATGTCATGGAATGGGTATGGGCATAGTTCTCAGAAGTCTCACAAACACATAAGCAATAAAAGCAAATTTAGACAAGCAAGATCACATCAAACTAAAAATCTTTTGTCTAGTGGTGGAAGCTATCAATGGAGTGTAGCTACAACCTGTAGAATGGGAGAAAGTATTTGCAAGCTAATCATGCAACAAGAGATTAATATCCAAAATATCTATGGAATTTGAAAACTCTACACACAAAAAAAAATCATCTTATTAGAAAACAGCAAATGATTGGAATGGGCATTTCTCAAAAGAGACACAAATGGCCAACAGATATATCAAAAATGCTCAACATCATTAACTATAAAGGAGTTGCTAATCAAACTATGATGAGATGCCATCACACCCCAGTTACAACTGCCAGTATCAGTAAGATTTTTTAATGCTCATGAAGTTGGGGCAAAAAAAGATTTCTTATAACTTTTTGGTAGAATGTAAATTAAAACAGACATTCTGGAGAACAGTATGGAGGTTCTTAAAAAATAGAACTATCATATGATCTAGCAATCTCACTAATAAGTATAAATCCAAAGAAAGGAAATCAGGATATCAAAGAGATATCTGTACTTTCATGTTTATTTCAGGATTATTCACAATATCAAAATGTACAATCAGTGTGAGTGTCAATTTATTCAATTTATGAATGAATGTGTAAGGAAAATGTGGCATGCACACATAATGGGATATTACTAAGTCATAAAAAAGAATGCAATTGTGTTATTTGCAGTGATATGGGCAGACCTGGAGAATATTATGTTAAAAGAAAGATACAAACACAGAAAGCCAAACACCACATGTTCTTGTTCATATGTACACATTAAGTGTACTCATTTTAGAGAAGTTGAAAGTAGAAAAAGTGGTTATCAGCATCTAGGAGGGGTAGGAGTGAGAAAAGATGGAGAGAAATTTGGTAAAGCAGTACAAAAACACAGTAAGATAGAAAGATTTTGATGTTCTATACATAGCATGTCTTCAGCTATACCACTGTGGCATTAGATCCTGTCAGATCTTGGAAGCTAAGAATGGTTGGACCTGGTTAATACATGGATGGGAGAACATGTGGGAACACCAGGTCCTGTAGGCTTGGGAGAAGGATTCAGCAACCCACTCCCAAAAACAATCCATCACTGAAAACCCAATGAATAGCAGAGAAGCTCTGAAAATATTATTTCACCAATTGTACATAGGGTGGCTGTGAGTCAGACACTGACTCAACAGCACCTAACAACAGCAATACACATAGCATAATTTGGAGGTTATAGTTAACAATAATTTATTATAGATTTCGAAATAGCTATAAAAATATTTGGAATGTTCCAAACACAAATAATAAATGCTGAAAATGATGGATATCCTAATTACCATGAATAAAGTATTGCACATTTCAGATATATTGAAATAGCACAGAGTATTCCTCAATATATAAAATTATGTGTCCATTAAAAATAAAAAATAGTTGGACGAATATAACACACATTTTACTTTGGCCTTTCTGTGAAATAAATTACCAAGAAGCAAAGCACCTTAAACAACATTTACTTGTTATCCTTCTATTCTGTATATTGGTTTTTACTCTGGTGACTGGGTAGTTGCTGTTGGTGATCAGCATCATACCACATACTGCTGGAGTAGGAAAAGAACATATATATATGTCATATATATATATATATATATATATATATATATATATATATATATATATATAGAGAGAGAGAGAGAGAGAGAGAGAGAGAGAGACAGAGAGAGAGAGAGCCCATTCATTATACATACCCTATGAATATAAATAGCCTACAGCCATACCACTGTGGCATCCGACCCCACCAGACCTTGGAAGCCAAGCAGGGTCAGGACTGGTTAGTACTTGGATGTGAGACCACCTGGGAACACCAGGTGCTGTAGGCTTGGGAGAAGGACCCGGCAACCCACTCCCAAAAAGCAATCAGCCATTGAAAACTCTATGAATAGCAGAGAAGCACTGACAATAGTGTTTCACCTGCAGTATATAGTCACTATGAGTCAGACATGGACTTGATGGCAACTAACAACAATAACAATAACATGAATATTAATAATTATGTATCCACTAAAATTAAAAATGAAGCTAAATAATTGGAGAGCTATCACATACATAATTGTTTGCTATTCTTCAAAAAAAAAAAATAGTACCACAAATGAAATTCCCTAAACCAGCACCCATTTGTTATCTTCCATTCTGTGGGTTGTAATTCCAGGCATGGCATGGCTGATTTGTCCACCTAGGTCTCATATTTTCCAAATCAAACAAGTGGTGATGTTATATTCTCATCTGGAGTTGAGGAGGCTCCTCCAGACTTATTCGGGTCATTGGCAGAATTCAGTAGCTTTTACTGGTGGGACTGAGGTCCTGTTAATTTGCTGGTTGTTGGACAAGGCTCTCTTTCATCACTATAAATTGTAGTCATTTTTTAGCAAATAGGCCCCTCACAATAGGGCAATTTAGTACTAACCAAAGACAACAGAAATATCACAATCTGGAGGACCCCTTTTAAGATGTTTCTTAGTCTCAATTTCTAGCAGTCAGTCTAAGCTTCTCTTTTTGGCTGCCCTCAACTTAATATCCACATTCATGAACATTATACTTCTATCCACTTTACTATCCCTGCATATTCTCACTGAAATGAGATTCTGAAATTCTCACTGAAATGAGATTCTGAATTTCACTGAAATTCTCACTGAAATGCCGCTGAAAGAGCCTGAGCTCTTTCAGCGGCATTTGCTGCCAACATCTCAAACCACCTCTACTAGAAAATCTCCTTTGGATTCTTCATTGAACAGATATTTATTGAGCAACTTCTACACTTCATGCATGTACTCTCTGATCTACATATATTTACTTAGATTATGATTTTTTAAAAAATACATAAATAAATAACAACATTTAACTTTTATTATAATCAAGATATTTTTAATCATTTCAGGAAAAGTATCATGAAGGCAATGATTATAGTAAACATGGTTTTATATCAAAGGATCACATTCACCCCCTGTTGAAAAGAGTCTAGTGAAATTTATGTACAAATTAGGGGCTATGTCCCCAACACATGTGCAGGCATTGGGGGATCCATGGCACCTAGTCAAGACAGGTTCATCAGTTTTAGACTTTACAGAAGAGTTTAAATCAGAGTTGAGCTGAGGTGTTAGGAGGTTGGCTCTCTGGAAGGCATATGGAGAAGGAATAAACACTAATTTATCAGACATTTAACAGAGTATCTTGGGAGAAGAGAATCAGCAAGAAAATTACTTTCTGTGAGGAACAACATCCCCTAGGAGAAGGATGCACTCAGGATTGGAGTGACAGGATGAAAATGTGTCTAATGAGCAGACACACAGAGCTGTAAATACCTCGCCTGTCATTGTTCCCCAGCATGAGCAACCTTGGTCTGGAACGGGCATGGTCGTTTGCTCTCATCAGCTCAGGGAATGGTGACTGCTCCTTTCCTGCTGTTCTGTCTGACAACCTAGCTTCGGTCTCTGTTATCAATCATCCAGGAAGGAATTTGGACTTCCAAGCAGAGCCCTTCCACAGTCAGAAATCCCCCATCAGGTGAGTCTAAGAGCCCAGAAGTTGGTACAAGAAAGCTTTTCTGAAAATTAGAAGACAGGAGCATTTACCTAATCTCACTAGGAAGCCAATCTAGCCTAGCCCAGGTTTGAGAAATGACTGTGGCTATTCTTATTTTTTTATTAAATAATTGATGTATTTATTTACCATGCTGAAAAGAGATGTGAACATTGGTCTCAGCTATGCAGGGTCATTTTTGACAAGAAAGGGATGGCCAGGATCCCAGTTAGAAGAAGAATTGAGAAGCATAAAGTAGATTCAGAATAAATATAACAGAAACCAACAACCTGTGCACTTAATTAGATATAAAGGAGAAACTGTAGACTGTGAAGGAACATACAATGAAGTGAGATCATTTCTTTTTTTGTTGTTTGTTTGTTTGCGGTACTGGGGTCTGAACCTAGGGCCTTATGCTTGCAGGCTTTGCAAGTGCTGTACCATTGAGCTGCAACCCTGGTCCTTTTTTTTTTTTTTTTTTTTTTTTTTTTTGAGACAGGGTCTCACTAAATTATGCAGACTGCCTCTGGTCTGGAACTTGGGATCCTCCTGCCTCCTACTCCCAAGTCCCTGGGATTACAGGCGTGTGCCACCACACCTGGCATCATTTCTTATTTTTTAGATGGAGCACCATTTTGATTTGCTTATTTTTGTGCTATACCCATTTTCTAGTTATCAGCATTTTAGTGGATTTTTTTCTGTTTATTTTTCTCTCTTTGCTTTGGCCATGATTATTTTTGTCCATAAAACATCTTAAACTTCACTTAGTGAAATGTGCCTATCTTCTTAATGCTGAGCTTCCTTATCCAAGATGATTTTGCCTGTATGTGAGCTTTATATGTTCTCTAAAATGTGTTATATGCGTTCAAACTGAGGTCTTTGATTCCTCTTTCTGTAAGATATATGAGCTAGGGTATCAGTTTCATTTTCCTCCAGTTAGATAGCTATCTATGGGCCTATTCATACTTTCCCAACTAAATCAAAGTACAACCTTATCATGTGCTAAATGTCCTTACATATGGAGGCATAGTTTCTACTCTCAACAGTTACTGAGCATATCTACATATGGCCCAACATTCAAGGAATATTGTTATGTTCTTTTTTGGGAGAAGTTATTATGATATTTCCCTACATGCATATAATATAATTTTATGATATTTAGCTCTCTATTGTTGTTGTTGCTGTTGTTGTTGTTAGGTGCCATCGAGTCGGTATCCAACTCATAGCGATCCTCATAGGGTTTTCGATGGCTGAGTGCTTCGGGATTGCCTTGGGAGTGGATTGCCAGGCCCTTCTCCCATTTTCGCGGTCTATTACCCTTTCTTATCCTCCTACCCCTCTCTTTTTCCCCTTTCATTTCTCTACTGTCCCCCTGATACTTTCAGATGTTTTTTCTTCCTCCTTTTCTCTTTACCTCCATTCCTTTCTTTCTTTCTTCCTTCTTCCTTCCTTTCTTCCATCCTTCCTTTCTTTCATTGCTTCCTTCCTTCCATCCTTCCCTCCTCCCTGCCTCCCTCGCCTTCCCTTCCCTTTCCTTTCCCTTTACTTTCCTGTCCTTTCTTCTCCTTTCCTATTTAATTATTTAGTTATTTAGTTATTGCACAGTACTGAGAGGTTGAACCCAGGGTCTCACACAAATTTTGCAAGCACTCTACCACTGACCCACACCCCGTGTGGGTCCGTGTTTTACTTTTTATCTTGAGACGGATCTCCCTAAGCTCCACAGGCAGCCTCTTGCCTGGAAGAACTTGATCCTCCTGCCTCTGCCTCCCACATCGTTGAGACTACAATCATGTGCCACCATGGCCAGCTAGTCATGTACTTTTTTATTATATTTTTATGTCCAAGGGTCTTTTCCAATTTAATTATTAATTCATCTTAGCTCTGAATTTTTGTACTGTGCATCTTCTTGTAGTTAGTGCTTAGTGCCCCATTCCATTTTGTTCCATATCATTGTTTTGAAACCACCCAATTTAAGCTGCTCTTATTCCCTTGTCTTCTTTCTATGTTACTACCTCTCCTCTTCTGCAATTCTGTCCTAGGTAGTGTGCACATGTTCATAGACCAGCATAAAAACAGGAAGGTGAGAAAAACAGAAGTCTCTGCTCCTATGGACTTGGCATCATAATGACAAAGATGTCAGAGACACAGTCAATTTTAATAAATGTATGCATGATGCCATGTCCTCAGGGATCAGAGTTTTATTCAGTGTGAAAGAATAGAATTATGATGATGTGTGCAGGGAATACAGGATAAGGCCTTAGGAAGCCTTTGCATGTTATGTGCAGACTGCAGCCAATGCTAGAATGTGCCCTTTTTTTTGGTCCAAGTGGTTCAAAACAGAAAATTTTGGAATAACAAAGATAAATCATATAAGAAAATGAAGAGAGTGGCCTTTTTCATCTGTTCTTTCTCATACAAAATCCATTTGTGTAATATTTCTCTTTTTGCATCTGGTCTTTTGCAATTTGTCTTTTTGCATCACACAGAAGGACAAAATCCAGTTGGGTTTCCCTGTGGACTGTAAGGCAGCTGGGTTCACAGAAATGCTGACTAGAATCATGGTTGTCAAACTAGGGAGACAAAGGGAGGGGGGTTGGGGAGAGGTTTATCAGTAGGTACAATCAGAGAGAAGAGATGGGTTCTGGTGTGCAATTGCACAGTGAGGTGACAGTAGTTAGCAATAATGTATTGTTGTTGTTGTTGTTGTTGTTGTTGTTGTTAGGTGCCATGGAGTCAGTGACTCATAGCGACCCTATGTACAACAGGCAAAACACTATTGTCAGTGTATCTCTGCTATTCATAGGGTTTTCGATGGCAGATTGTTTTTTGGGAGTGTGTTACCGGGCCCCTCTTACACATTTCAAAATGACTACAAGAGACGTTTTTGGACATTCTTACCACAATAAAAACTGTTCAAGATAGTGATATATTAATTTCCCAGATTTGATCATCACACAGTCTACCAGTCCTTTAAAACATCACATGATACCCTATAAATGTGCACAATTATGGCAAATCAATTCAAATGCAAAAGCCCAATTAATCAAATCAATATTGAGTGGCACTAGAATGTATTTCTTCTTACATTTCATGTTTAAGAAACCAAATTATGTTGAACTTTATTTCCTTCTTTGTTTGTTTTCTATTTTGAATTTCCGATTTACTCTTTTCCTCTTGCATTTCTTTTTCCTTTTTGTATATCCAGTATGTAGGTGTATTGGTACCAAAAAGGCAGAATTACTATTGTCTTTTGAGAAACTTGGTTTTGCTCTTTTTTAATTTTTCTTGTCCTCAAGGGATATGATTGGAGTTGGAATTCAGCCAAAAACAAGGAACCTTTTTTCTTTCCTACAAGCTCTTGGGGGTTTCTGAGCTTACTAGACAATTTTCCCCTCAGGGCCATTTAATTTCTCTTTACTGAGCAGATATTTCATGTTTCTCTAAGAACAGGGTAGAAAGTGTTCATGCCAAAAGAGAGGTACCTTTTCACATGTGCATCGGAGATTTAGAAACTGGAATCTCTGGATACTATTGATTTATCCATTCATAAAAAAGCAACTTGATGTTGACAGCATTTCTGGTTCATTCTTTTAAAATAATATAGTAGAGGTGAGACCAGTATGACATTAACATGACTTCAAGACAGGACCATGTATTGCAACATGTAATCGAGTATCTCTCTATGCATGCGTGCGTGCGTGTGTGTGTGTGTGTGTGTGTGTGTGTGTGTGTGTGTGTGTGTATGGTTTACCTTTACCTTTATAAATGAGAAATGGTTTCAGAGAAAAAGGACCTGGGAACAACACATTACCAAGTTCACTCAACACAGAAGTCAGCCAGTAGACAGAGGGCAGCCAATAGAAATAAATGGGATGCATTTCAATTCACAAAAGCCAATTTAATAGAAGCCAAATTAATAAAGTGCAACAATAAACATCTGGACAAAGAGATTCCTTCTGCCTTCACAATGAGGCTTTCTTCTTCAGGTTCTGATAGCATCTCACATCACTGTCCATCTTTCTCATTCTCCTAATCACAATGGTTTCTTTGTTGACCTTGTACAACTGAAACAAGCAGATTCCTCAGGGCCTTTGCACAGGCAATTATTCCTGCCAGGCACACATTTCTGCAGATAATCTTCTGACTAGCCTTCCCTGTTTCCCCGGGGTCTATTTTTCAGACATAACCTACATTCTGGGGATGCCTGAACATCTAGTACAAAATAATTCCCCCTATGTACTTTCTTCATCATAGAGTCTGTCACCATCTGGTATATTATATGATTTTTTTTTACCTAGTTGTAGTTGCTTTTATTTGCCTCTATTATTTTTCCCTCATCAGATTTTAAAGACTTTATGTTCTTAGCACTGATCAATCATTGCCTATTACTTGGAACAGCAAATATTCCTCAACTACAAGAAAGAATTATCCTTTAAAACTTTATAATACAAGACCTTTGGGAGGAAAGGTTGGTAGTGAAATTTGAATTCTGCCTCTAAAGAGAATGTTTTAAAGGGAAGTGGATTCATATACAAAACACAGGAATTAGCATCCGGACTAGAGAATATAAATGATAGCACTTTTTGTGTCATGTACCTTTTCTCTTTTTCTGTTAGTTACATCAACCATATGGAGCCAGAGAATGACACACGAGTTTCAAAATTTCTTCTCCTGGGAATTTCAGAGGATGTCAGATGGCAACCCTTCCTCTTTGGGCTGTTTCTGTTCATGTACCTGGTCACTGTGCTTGGGAACCTGCTCATCATCCTGGCCACCATCTCAGACTCCCACCTGCACACGCCCATGTACTTCTTCCTCTCCAACCTGTCCTTTGCTGACATTTGCTTCACCTCCACCAGCATCCCAAAGATGCTGCTGAACATCCAGACACAGAGCCAGGTGATAACATATGAAGGGTGCATCATCCAGGTATATTTTTTCATCTTCTTCGGAGTTTTGGACAACTTCCTCCTGGCTGTGATGGCCTATGACCGCTTTGTGGCTATCTGTCACCCCCTGCACTACACGGTCATCATGAACCGCCGGCTCTGTGGATTGCTGGTTCTGGGGTCCTGGATCACAACTGCACTGAATTCCTTGTTACAAAGCTCAATGGCATTGAGACTGTCCTTTTGTACAGACTTGGAAATCCCACACTTCGTCTGTGAGCTCAATCAGCTGGTCCTCCTTGCCTGTTCTGACACCTTTCCTAATGACATGGTGATGTACTTTGCGGCTGTGCTGCTGGGTGGAGGTCCCCTCGCGGGCATCCTTTACTCCTACTCTAAGATCGTTTCCTCCATACGTAAAATCTCCTCAGCTCAGGGGAAGTACAAAGTGTTTTCCACCTGTGCGTCTCACCTCTCAGTTGTCTCTTTGTTTTATTGTACTCTCCTGGGAGTCTACCTCAGTTCTTCTGTTACCCAAAACTCACACTCAACTGCAAGAGCCTCGGTGATGTACAGTGTGGTCACCCCCATGCTGAACCCTTTCATCTACAGTCTGAGGAATAAGGACATTATGGGAGCTCTGAGGAGACTCTTCAGGAGGAAACCATAATAGAGCCATTTATCAACAAGTGTCAATGGTCTACAAGGCAGAGCCAGACATTGCAACTCTTTCATCAGATAATGAAGAATTTGATCCTCCACTTCATTTTCTAGAGTTTGGATTTCTTTCATTTCAACTATTTTATTTACTTTATGCAAGCACATCACTAAGCTTTCTCCTCTCTCATATTCAATATTTTCCCCTTTCTCATTTCTCTATTTTCCCAGATTTCTTCTCAATCTCAGATCAGAAGCAATTTGGAGATTTCCACTGGTCTCACATAGAGAGAATGCCTGCAGCTGTTACCTCTGTGGAACTCGATCCCAATAGATCTCAGAAGCTACGCAGGGTTGGGCCTGGTTAGGACCTGGATGGGAGACAGCCTAGGAACACCAGGTGCTGTAGGCTTGGGAGATGGACCTGGCAACCCACTCCCAAAAACCAATCAGCCATTAAAAACCCTCTGAATAGCAGAGAAGCACGACAATACTGTTTTTGCCTGTTGTACATAGGGTTGCTATGAGTCAAACACTGTCTTGATAGCACCTAACAACAACAACTGAAGTCATTGATATAATCTTAAAGTAGAAGAAATTCTGAGACCATATTTTATCATTTTTCTACAATTCCATTCTATTCTGATACCTTAACTGGTCTTCCTTATAATGTATACTTTGAAACAGTAGAACTTTTAGAGTTATTATGAGTTTATTTTCTTTATAAGGATATTATTCTCTTATTCAGCCTCTTGTTCACAGTGCTTACTACCTTCCTTAGCATTGAGTTGTAAAGTAATATTGCTATCAAACACACATTAAATGTGTTTCCTACATAGAAAGACACATTTGAATAAATCAGTTGACTTTCATATGGTCTTCAAGTCAGAGTGGACCTTGTATATGTAAAGTCTCCAATCATACATTGAATTTTAAATCTGGTATCTTCCATGAAAGTTCTTCTTCGAGGATGTATGTCTAGTCATTGAAATGTTAGATCATGGTGTCCCAGCATAATGGGATTTATTCAGTGGACTGGAGGATTTGGTGTCACGTTCTGTATTATTCATTGCATCATCTTTATTCTTTCCCTTAAAAGTCTCAAGCATTACCTATGAATATGACTTCTTCCCTTCCCCTAAACCAAATATCTTTCCCTTTACAAAATTTTTGTCATGAACATTAATGTACAAATGAGTGAACATAGGTGCATTTGCTCTATCATCATGTTCATTTTGTCTGTTGCATTTTACTTTCTTTTCTATGCTCATGAGGAAAGGATGACCTGCAGAAGAACTCAAATCCTGCCTATGGATGCCTAAGGGAATGAGGGTTTGTGCTTCAGGGCCAGAAGAAGCTATCCCTGCAGAAACAAAATTGCCCTTGAAATCTCTTGGTCACCTAGAATGTAAACTCAGCCACATGCACTTTTCAATACTATTATATAAAATAAATGCAAACAACAAACTCATCATGAAAATCTCCTACAAATGTCCAAAAAATACCAAATGTAAGATGCAGTACATTATCCTCATTGTCTTCCATTCAGTTAGTTTAGGCTATTCTGTCAGTAAGCTATTGCTACCTAATAAGCCGTCCCCAAATAAATGGTTCAAAATAATGGGTTTTTTAATTTCTTATCTAATGAGAGTCTGTGCTGGGAAGTGTTCTGGTCTTTTCTGGTCTCCTCTATGTGTGTAGTATGGTGTTAGTCAGTCTGGGAGTGTTCTACTAATCTTAGAAGAGATCTCTCAGCTTTGGGGGCTTTCTGTGTAGGCTGGTATGGGATTGTTTTACCAATCAGCTGGCTGGTCTACTTTTGCTGTACCTAGATAAGAATCATGGATAGGCAGGGGAAAGCTCTTCCAGTTCCAGCAATCCCAGGCCCTTGAGCTATTGTAATCCTCAGATTCCCATAGCAGTGAATGGCACTAACTTCAGACAGTGGGAAATAGCAGCAGATAGCACCTGATAGTGTTATAGCTCTTGAACAGGCCTTGGCTTCTGGGACCCTCAGTCCTACAGTGACAAATGCTAGAGCTCTCAAGTGGCTATTGTTACATTTCTTGGGCCTATGTAACATGAACCTGAGCCCTTGACAGTGGCTAATATTACAGCTCTTGGGCATAGGATATCTGAGGCCCTTGACTCTTTAAGTTAGCAGCTCTCTGGAACTCTTCAGGTGACCAGGACAAGCAATTTCTCATCTTCAGTTCTACACAGCTCTTGTTGTCCCTATTGGTACTTCTCTTTATTGTTTCTTCCCTGGCAAGTCTCTGCAACTCCTCAGCTTCCCTATCATTGCTAACACCACTCTTACCTCTGCCATTAGTAGAGAGGAGGTGGTTGCTGCTGCCTTTGCATGTTACAGCACACCAGGAGGCAACATCTGCTAGCTCAAAAAGTGAGCCAAACAGTCTGCTTACATATCAAGAAAAGGGATATGGCAAGGGTGTTTACACCAATCACAAGAGACCTGCATGCAAATGAAGGCTTGTGTTTGCACCAATCACAACACAGTCCCTTATGCAAAGGAAGGACAAAGTTCACACCAATCACAAGGCTCCTGCTGGGCCATCAAAGAAAGTGATCTCACCTGGATTGAGTGAAAATAGCTGCAATGTCATCTAGAGTTCACTGACGCTTGTTTAGTTCATTTGTTAGATGCCATCGAATCTAGTCGACTCATAGCAACCCTCATAGGGTTTTCAATGGCTGTTTTCAGAATTGTTTTGGGAGTAGCCTGCCAAATCCTTCTCCAGTTTTTGCAGTGCTTTGGATCAAACCCAGGGCCTGAGAGAGTAGAGAGCAGCACTCTACCAACTGAGCTAAACCTCAGCCTTATATTATGTATAGAAATTTAATATGTGGCAATGTTGCATTTTAACTTATTTGGGGAAAATAGTACAAGTTGAGCATCCCTTACCCAAAATGCTTGAGACCAGAGTATTTCAGATTTTGGATTTTTTGTACTTTAGGGTATTTGCATGTTGCCAATGAGATATCTTGAGGATGGCACCTACATCTAAACACAAAATTCATTTATCTTTTTATGCACCTTATACACATAGCACAAAGGTAATTTTACACAATATTTTAAGTGCGCTTGTATTTTGACTGTGGTTGTCACATGAAGTTATGTGTGGCATCATGTTGACTCTCAAAATATTTCACATTTTGGAGTATTTGGGGGGTTCAGATTAGCTGTGCTCAACCAATATTAATTAAATAAAACCTGACCTATGTATCTATCTACCTGAAGGAAAATGAAGTTAGTCCCCAGCCTTGCACATTTTACAAAAGTCAAATGGGTAAAGACTCTTGTGTTTTGGGTAAACATACAGAAATCGACATATAAAATCTAGGGGTGGGAAAATCACCTTAACTAAGGCAAGAAATCAGAACTGAGGAGATAGGCTTTCTCTTAGCCATATAGAATTTTAAAAATGTTATTGTTGTTAGGTGCTATTGAGTCAGGTCCAAATCATTGCCACCCTCACAGGGTTTTCATTAACTGATTGGTTTGGGGTTGCTTGGGGATGGATTGCCAAGTCTTTCTCCCATTTTTGCAGTGCTAGGGAGCAAACCTAGGTCCACAGAGAGTGCAGAGCAATGCTCTGCCAACTGAGCTAAACCCTAGCCCAAAGTAAATAAAAGTAATATGTAAATACATTTTGAAATGCCGATGGCTCTACTAAAGTTGACATGTAAAAATAATCAATAAATCAAAATGCTGATCATGTTTTTAATATTTACTCTAACCCAGTATTCACTTAAGAAAACAACAATAACAAAAAATTTCTTTTAAATCTATCACCTTGGGAAAAACTCAAATATCTGACACAGTGATTGAGACCGGAACTTTTAGGTAGGTAGCAGAGGTGTGCTCCAATTTTGCTGAAAGAAATGTGAATTGTCAGAAGGTCTTGGAGAGATAATCTGGAGATTGCTATCAATACGACAAATGCAGATATTCTTTAACTTGGAGTTTCTCAGCCTCAGCACTACTGGTATTTGGGGCCATATAATTCTATGTGGTGGGCTCTCTCCTGGGCATTGCAGGATGTTTAGAAGCATCCCTGTTCGCTACCAACCCTTCCCCAGCATGAAGAGAGAAAGGAAATATTTTGAGACATTGGGATCTGTATCTCTACCACCAAAAGTCCAGGCATTGGAGACCCAAGTGACTAGGTAAAGACAGGTCTCCAAATCTGAGTTTGGAGACAATTTTAACTCCAGGTTAGGACAAGCTGTGAATTATGGAAGTTATGGGAGCTTGTGGAGAAGACCAGATGAATTTGACTTATAATCTGATCACAAGGGAATAGAGTATCAGTAGGAGATTTGGGGTTTATTCTTTCATGTTTTTTTTTCTTTCTTTCCTTTTTTTTTTTCCTATACCTGGGCCCATCAGAGAAATCAGGTGCTCAAGGTTGGAAATATGCCTAATTAACAGATAAAAGGAGCTGTAAATAGCTCTTCCATGATTGTCCCTCCAGAGTGTGCAACCTTTGTCTGGGCAGGGCATGATGGTTGCTCTTGGGATCCTAGGTCTGACTCGGAGACCAATACTTCACTTCTTCCTCCTGTCTTGTCTGGGGGTAGAGCTTTGGTCAGTATTATCAACCATCCAGAGAAAAGGCCAGAATCCCACACAGAGGACTTCTCAGTGATGCCATCCAGGTGAGTTTCAAAACCACTGTCAGCAAATGTTCAGATGGAATAGAAGTTAAACACACTCATCTCAGATCACCTGAGAGCCAATCCAACTTCTCCCAGAGATTAGAGATCACTTTGCTTGTTTGCCTGGTTGTCTATAAATTCAAAATTAATTTATTAATATACTAAAAAGAGAAGTGCCTGTTAGATTCAGCCATGCCTAAAGACTGCTGTCAGTTCAGTGATAGTAACTGAAGTCCAATTGTCGAGAATGTGGGGAAGAAGAGGCATGAGGTAGTACCAGTAGATTCGACCATGGTGGCCTCTTGTCTGTAATCCCAGCGCTCCAGGGGTTGAGGCAGGATTATTGGAAGTTCAAGGTCAGCTTTTACTACATACTGAGATCCTCTCTGCCAAAACCAAAAAATAGTCACACTAGTAAAATTGGATCATATTCAAGTTTTGCCATTAATGGAGCAGAAAAATTGAGTAGGTGTGGAGGAATATGAAACCTTTTTAAGATTTTTTAAAATATTTGGTGTATTTGAGTATGTCTCTGTCATTACAAAGATCCAGCCAGTATGTCACTTCCAAATAATACTTTGAGACAGAAGTTTATGAGGCATACATTTTTCAATCTTTTCTCCTGCTTCTATAAGGGTGTATTCAAATAAAAATGTTTATTTAATAGGTGAGAAATAGTATAATAACAAGTTTTACTTTGCTATCACTTCCTACCTGTGAAGCTGAATATGTACATGAGTTTTTTTTAGATATTTAGTTTCTCAATTGAAAACAGTCTGTGTTCTTTCCAACTAAACTAGTTGAGAGCCAGGCAGCAAAGGTACAATATTTTTTATTTTTTGCAGTACTGGGGGTTGAACCCAGGCCCTCATGCATGCTAAGCAAGTGCTCTACCACTGAGTTTCACCCCCAGCTCCTTTTAAAGTTTTTTAAAATTTTGAGATAGGGTCTTGCTGAGTTGCACAGGCTGCCACTGGGCTTGAAACTGTGCTACTCCTGCTTCAGCCTTCTGAGTAGCAGAGATTACAGCTGTGCAACACGGCACCTGGCTGTACATTTCTATATACACCATGACATTCACCTTCTAGAAGAGATGAAATTCATAGAATTAAGTAAAATCAACTCCATGATAGCCCTACTTAACAACTTAGTGTATGCAGAGAGTGTCATTTAGCTGCGGTGTTTTTTGTTTTGGGGGGTTTTGTTGTTGTTGTTGTTGTTTGTTTGTTTGTTTTTGAAGTTCACAACAGAGCTGACCCCAGAGAGTCTTGAAAGAGTGACATTTTCCACATGGAAAGGGAGTTCCAAGTAGACCAGTGGATAGGACTCCCAGGATAGGAAGTGGGTGAGCATTGAAGCTCGGCTTCTGGAGAAGCTGAGAATCAAGTTTATGCTTGGGAGACCTGGGCGGAGGGTACCTGGAAGTGTAGGGGTCAAGCTGGAGGGTTGGGTACAAGGAATGGAGCCTCATGTTTGAAGCTACAGAACTTTCCCTTCTTTCTCCAGTGGAGAATCATGGAGGTGTGAGGTGGAAATTAAGTCATCTTTGTAATGTACAAATTGCTGATACCAAGAGGAAGTCATTCTTGTCAAACACAGAAAAAATTCAGAGATGGGGAAAATATAAAAGAGGGGATTCACACTCTAATATAAGAACTGTCGGATGGATTTTGTAAAATTAACCCCACCAAAAGCCCTTTGCACACTCCAAGCTTCTTACACCTCATCTATCATATACACACAGATTTCTGTAAAAAATTATATTGCACATTATTTAAAACTGCAACATTTCAGATAAAATGCTCTATCACCAAGGACAGCTCCACCAACTAGCTCATGCTTGCCTTAGGTCCCCAAGACCAATGCATTTTCTACCTGGGCAGTATACATGCATTTCTCACTTTTGCTAAGGAACACTTTTTTTACTCTTTTCTTGGTGGATGCACGGATGGCTTCCGTAGTCTGCAACGAAGACCATAATCCTTTTCCCAGTCCTAACTGATTACTTATACTTTGAGACATTTTTCCCCTGTTATTTCTTCTCAGCTGTGACAGTAACACAGAAGTATCTCTCTGGAAAATGTGAATTTTTTCAGGCTGGAAAAGTGCCAACACGGAATAGCAGGGTGGGGTAACAGGGAATGAAAGTAAGTTTATGGAATTGGAAGCTGAGAAGTGAGGAATGAAGGAGGATATTTGAGAGGTAGAAACAAAAAAAATAGCCTCATCTCAATCACCAGTCATAACTGCTCTTTTACCAATGCAAAAGAGCTATACTTATGTTTTTATATGTGTTGCTTAAGTTGTACATATCGATCAGTCCATCACCTCAGGAGAATGGATACTACTATCCCCAATATGTAGGAGAAAGATATAGCAGTCCACCTCCAAAGCAACCTAGAAATAATCATCCATTGAAAACGCTGTAAGGGTTGCTATGAGTTGGACATGACTTGACAGCATCTAACAACAATAATCCCCAATATACAAAAGAGGATATTGACATCTAGAATAGTCGGTTGGCTTTCCCACTTGAAACAACTAGTATTTGGCAGATCTAGGATTCAAAACCTGGTTGTGTAATTCCATAAATCCTGCATTTAATATCATTTATTAAAGATTTTCACCATTTTATCCTTTAAATTTTCTACTTTTGTTGTACTTTGTATATTTCTTTTGTGAATTTTAGTCTTAGTCCATTTGCTTATGTTAAAACTAGGATATATCTATAAGATGTCTTGATAATGCGTAGAGATTTTGCCTTTCTCTTTCAGATAACATTTTAAATTTTTCATTTATTTATTTTCACTTTATTTATTTATGTTTTGTGGTACTAGGAAGTTGAACCCAGAGTCTCCCACATCCTTTGCAAGGGGTCTACCACTGACTTGCACCTCCAGCTCTTTTTTTATTTTTTTGTCTTGAGACAGGGTCTTACTAACTTATGCAGGCTGCCTCTGGCCTCAGATTTGTGATCCTCCTGCCTCTGCCTTTCAAATCACTGGGATTATAGGCATGTGCCACTGTATCTGGCTTAAATTTTTATTTAACTTATTTAGCTTCTTTATTATTCATTCTGCACAACAAGGAGAGAAAAGCAAGTGCAAATGCCATTAGAACCAAGGAATTTCTCTCTTCATCACGATCTCTCAGGAACCCCTTGAGTGGGATTATTTTTCTTCCATGCCTCACACCCATTTCAGTACTCTCTGTTTATATAGTAGATTTAAAAAATATTTCTTTAATTCAAGGCACAAAATAGTCATATCTTAATGGAGCCCTGAGTTTATACATTCATGGGAGCCTTACCATCTGGAATTTAGGTCCTCTACTTTTTTGGGGGAAAATATAGTCTGGTGTTGACAGCTTGCCTTGCCCCTATTCTTTTCTTAATTAGTGTGGCTATGGGTCAGAAAAGCTTAATATTAACATGGTCTCAGGAGGCCATGGGCTTTGTGGGGAGTGAACGGTTCTCAGAACACAGGTACCTGAAGCCCTATATTCTCTAACATGACTCATAATACAGATGTTTGCATGTTAAGCAACAGACAGAAATAAGGAAGCACATATTTAGTTTGAGGTGATCACTTTGATATAAAATAAAATACAAGAATTCTGAAGGAATATGTGAAACTATCACAGTAAATAACACTAATCCATACAGTTAACGCCCTTATACTAAAATATAAAGTGCAAAGAACAGTACGTGAATATGGGACTCTCTGTGTGTTGAAGTTTCAGCCGCAGCAACGAAGCACCCTCATTTCTTAACACTTCTTGACATCCCTTATCATTCTATTGCTCATCCACCTCACATGGGCTTCCTTTTTAGATTTGAACATCTAGAACAAGTGCCTTCCTCAAGGTCTTTTCACTGCCTGAACCTCTTACCAGAAGCACACTTCCCCAGGTAAACTTTTTCATCCTGTCTTGTCTAATATTGAGTCTACTCAACTGTTTCCTTCTCTACTACTTTGGGCTGGATCCCCATAAAAGGAGCACTCAGTATCCACTTGTTACTTCCTCCTCCTCCTCCAACTACTCCTCCTCCTTCAGCTGCTGCTTTCTTCTTCTTCTCCTTCTCTTCTCCTCCCTCCTCTTCCTCCTCTTTTTCCTCCTCCTCCTCCTCCTCCTCTTCTTCTTCTTCCCCTCCTCTTCCTCTTCTTCTTCTTCTTCCTTTCTTCTTCCTCCTCTTCCTCCTCCTCCTCATCTTTTTCTTCTTCTCCTCCTCCTCCTCCTCTTCCTCCCTCTCCTTCCTCTTCCTCCTCCTCCTCCTCCTCTTCTTCTTCTCCTTCTCCTTCTCCTTCTCCTTCTCCTTCTTCTTCTTCTTCTTCTTCTTCTTCTCTCCTTCTCCTCTTTCTTTGCCTTCTCCTTCTCCCTCTCCCTCTCCCTCTCCTTCTCCTTCTCCTTCTTCTTCTTCTTCTCTTCTTTCCTCCTTCTTTCTCTTCCTCTTCTTTGCAGTACTGGAAATTGAACCCAGTATCTTGCACATGCTAGACAAGTGCTCTACCACTAAGCCCTAACCCCAACCACTTTTTATTCTGAGAAAGAGTCTATCTCAGTTCTGGAAGCTCCTTCTGGCCTCCAACCTGTGATCCTCTTGTCTCAGCTTCCTGAGTTGCTGGGATTACATATATGTGCCATGTTTCCCTGCTCATTCTTTCCATCTTACCAGCTCCCTTTTTCTTTGAGAACTAGTCACTACCTAAAATATGACATAGCAATTTATCTTTCTTTCCCTTTCCTTTTAATTAATTAACTTATTTACTGAGACAAGGTCTCACTATGTGTCCTGGACCTTACTGTGTAGCCCAGGCTGGTCTCCAAGATATGGTCCTTCTACCTTAGCCTCCTAAGATCTGAGATAGCAGAAAAGTGCCACCAGCCCTGCCTAATTCTATTTAAGTCCTTATTTCTGAATGATCGGATTGTAGATACTTTTGTTTTTCAGCACTCCATGCTTGCTTTTTCTAGATAGTGCCTGGAACATGGTTTGCCCTAACTGTGTACTCTTCAGATGAGTGACATATTGTCTTTATGATGCTACCAAGTAAGGACCTCATGAGGAAGTGGTTGAGGAGTGATAGGAATAAATAATTAGATGGAACAAGGGGAATCCTCTAAAGGGGACCGAATCCTACACAAAAGACATCAATGAACTCCTTGACTTCAAAATATAAATTGTAGCATTTCAACTCTGCAAATAAAATGCCCATTGGGGTGAAAATCCATTCTGCTCTTTTTCTCTTCCCTGGTAGTCACCTCCACCCCATGGAACCAGGAAATAACACACGAGTTTCAGGATTTCTTCTTCTGGGATTTTCAGAGGAACCAGAGATGCAGCCTCTGATATACGGTCTTTTCCTCTCCATGTACCTGGTCACCGTCTTTGGGAACCTGCTCATCATCCTGGCCACGATCTCAGACTCCCACCTGCACACGCCCATGTACTTCTTCCTCTCCATCTTGTCCTTTGTGGACATCTGCTTCACCTCGGCAAGCATCCCAAAGATGCTGGTGAACATCCAGATGCAGAGCAAAGTCATTACCTACGCGGGCTGCATCACCCAGATGTACTTCTTACTGCTTTTTGCAGGGCTAGATGACTTCCTCCTGGCTGTGATGGCCTATGACCGCCTTGTGGCCATCTGTCACCCCCTGCACTACACGGTCATCATGAACCCCCGGCTATGCGTGTTAATGGTTCTGGTGTCCAGCACCATCAGTGCCCTGCACTCCTTGTTACAAAGCTTAATGGTATTGCGCCTCTCCTTCTGCACAGACTTGGAAATCCCTCACTTTTTCTGTGAACTTAATCAGGTGATCCACCGTGCCTGCTCTGACACCTTCCTGAATGATGTCGTGATATATTTCGCAGCTGTGCTTTTGGCTATTGGCCCCCTTGTGGGCATCACTTACTCTTACTCCAAGATAGTTTCTTCCATACGTGTAATTCCATCTGCTCATGGGAAGTATAAAGCATTTTCCACCTGTGCATCTCACTTCTCAGTTGTCTCCTTATTTTATTGTACAAGCATAGGTGTGTACCTCAGTTCTGCCGCCACACACAATGCCCACTCAACTGCAACAGCCTCCGTGATGTACATGGTGGTCACCCCCATGCTGAACCCCTTCATCTACAGTCTAAGGAATAAAGACATCAAGAAGGCTCTGAAAAGACTACTTTGGAGGGAAACTACTAAAATGCCAATTGTGAACTGGATTTTGTAGGTGAATAACATCCCACCATTTATAAAAATACATTTTCTCATAACAAATTTTTTGTGCTTCTTAACAGACTGAAATATATTTTGCTTCTCTATACCATACAAAGGGCTGGGACTTAGCTCAGTTGGCAGAGCACTGTGCTGCAGTCTCTAAGGTCCCAAGTTCAGTGCCCAGCACCACAAAAATGGGAGAAGGACCTGGCAATCCACTCCCAAGGCAATCCCGAAACAGACAGCTATTGAAAACCCTATGAGGGTCGCTATGAGTCGGATACCAACTTGACAGCACCTAACAAACAAAAAACAAAAACATACCATACAAAAACAAGCTCCCAAAATATACTTTACACTTGTATTGAATATTTAATCCTTCAGGTTTTTGAAGTGCTGGGCATCAAACCCAGAGCCTTGTACATGCCAGGCAAGTGCTCTACCACTAAGCCACATGCCCAGCCTCAGGATTTTTATTTGTTGTTGTATGGGGGTTTTTTTGTGTGTGTGCCCCTGTATGTAAGGGGCTTATTCACTGGGGTATATATTTGGATAGTGTGTACTATTGTTTTTAATTATTGAATTATATTCCTGTCTTTGCTTACAATTTTCTAACATTGTCTAAAACTGCTTATCAGAATCATGGACAAAAATGCTCCGCTACATGTTTCCAAGTATAGTCTACACAAAAGGCAAATTTAAACAAGTAGTTCTAAACTGGCCTTAAAGTGAGAGATGACCTTAAAATGATGAAGCAAATTTTTAAATCATATACTTAATGTATTGCCTTATTAGGCAAAATATTTCTTTTCCATGTTATACATGTATTGATTGAACTTTAAAAGACTGGCGTCCATGGGTGAGGAGCTTACTCACAGGGGCGTATATTTGGGTGATGTGTATACTCTTTTTCTCATTGTTGGATTATATTCCAAAAACAGTGTACACTGATTTTTTTTAAATTGTTGGCTTATATTCCTGTTTTTGCTTAAAAATTTCTAATGCTGCCTAAAATATGGCTCCTTATAGAAATCGCGTCAACCTCGAAGGCAAGTTGAAGCACAACAAGTGTGAAAACAAAGAGTTTATTCACACTAGAGTCAGGATGGCCACGTGGGAATATCATATTCTAGTTGCCTGGAATAAGAACTTTAAAATGGCAGCTGAGGGGGCTGGCTTTATGTGTTAAAAACAGGTCAAGAAGGGGGTTGCAAATATTGCTCAACAAGAATAGCAAGGGTTGCTTATTGGTCACTGCTCATTTATGCTACACATTGCAGGGAAAGAATTGTAATCAGCAGGAAGAAATGATTACTAGGATTACTTATTAGCTTTATGGTGTCAGAAATCTGCCCTGCTGGCTCAGAATCATCTAAGTAACTGCAGTTACATGTTGCCTTTGGGCTGAAGAATTTTGTGACCTTGGATTTGTCACCTTTGAAATCCTTTGTTACTGTCAGTGAAATATCAGCCCCTTTTATAAACTTTGTCATAATATGTAAGGGGATGATCAAAGAATGAAGTCACTATCACACATTGTGGATCTCCTTTATGCTCAGGAATCTCTTCAAATGATGATTCCCTTAAGCAAAATAAACTCTCATATTTACACCTTCATTCATAAAATATGCCTCAATTTCCTTACATGCAGAGATGTGACATTTATTATTTCTGAACATTTTAGTTGTTGTCATTGTTAGGTGCCATCAAGTAGGGTCCACCTCATAGCAATCCTATGTACAACAGAATGAAACACTCCTGGCATTGTCCCATGCCCAGCACAATGTCAGTGCTTCTCTGCTATTCATGGGGTTTTTGATAGCTTATTTTTTTTCAAGCTTGTTTTGGGAGTGGGCTGCCAGGTCCTTCTCCCATTTTTCCACTGCTGGAGATCAAAAGCAGGGCCTTAGAGAGCACAGACCAGCTCTCTCAACTGAGCTAAGCCCCAGCCCCTACATTTTAACTCCATGTATTAATTAGAATTTTAACTCTTATTAACCTTAATTTCTAGTGAAAACCAGTAAGCACTGTGAACTGTTTTATGTCAAGATTTTGTAGGTGAACACCATTCTACAAGTTTTAGAGACATATTTTCTCATAATAAAATGTTTATGTTTATTAACAGACCCAAACATATATAGCTTCTCTGTATCATATAAGGCCTGCAGCCATACTGCTGTGGCATCTGATCCCATCAGATCTCAGAAGCTAAGCAGGGTCAGGCCCAGTTAGTGCTTGGATAGGAGACTGCCTAGGAACACCAGGTGCTGTGGGCTTGGGAGAAGGACCTGGCAGCCGACTCCCAAAAAGCAACCATCCATTGAAAGCCCTATGAATAGCAGAGAAGCACTAACAATACTGTCTCACCTGTTGTTTATATAGGGTTACTATGAGTTGGACACTGACTTTAAAGCACCTAACAACCACAACATACTCTATGAAAACAAGACGCCAAAGTATACTTTAAACTGACATTGAGCAATTAATGTTCTAGTGTTTTGAAGTGCAGGGGATCAAACCCAGGACCTAGCATATGCTAAGGCAACCGCTCTACCACTAAGCAGCACCCCCAACCCCAAGTGTTTTACTGCTTTTTACTTTTTGGTGTTGAAGATTGAACCTGGCACCTCATGCATTCTAAGCACACACTTCACCACTGAAACACATCCCAGGCCACTGTGATTCAGTATATTAACTAACTTAGAAATGACTCACATATTTCATGAATATCTATTACATAATTTAGTATTTCAAATACTGAAAGATTTTATTTAAGTATGATAAGTTTATTTGAAAACATTGATGCTATTTATATTTACTTCACTTCATCATTCCTCACAATTATGCTTAGATTGCTCATTAATTCAAGCTAGCCATTGGAGTTCAGAGACACCTTTCCCCAGAATATGTTGTTTTGGCAAAATATGCCCAAAGATGAAAGCACTTCAAAAATGGTCTAATGCCAGGCAAGGATCACTGAATTTTCCTTATCCTTCTCAAGACAGATCTTCCAAAGGGAACTCAACTATCAGTCCTGTGAAAATTAACTCTTAACAAGAAAGAAGGCTAGAAGTTGACAATACATCCACATAGACCTTGTCATAAAGCATCATCTATTCCTTTAAGGGGCCAATCAGCCTTCCACAAAATCATTTAGTGTAAGGATATCTCTCGTCTTCACCCTCTATCAACATAAAATAAAGCTTTTGCTTATAAAAAGTTAAATATGATATATTTTCAGCCACATTTGAGTGACCAAGACCTGAGATCACAGATTTGCATTACTATGAATAATACACCCTGCTGTGGCAGGTTACATGAACTTTTGTAGTCACAGAATAAATATAGTCCTAAATCAACACATTTACAGAATACATTGGTGTGTGCATTAGGTAGGCAGGCTACAGAAAAGTGGAGAAATATTGTTTGAAGGCTTTGGATGTTCTTGAGTATTGATGGATGCTACAGGTCTGGGACTGAGGTTTACCTTAGTTGGTACAGTGCTTGCTCTGCATGCTCTGAGACCTGGGCTTGATCCCCCATACCAAAAAAGTTGGAGAAGAACCTAGGAGCCCACTCCTGAAATAATCAACCATGAAAAACCATATGCATGGCACAGTGATTAAGTATCTTATAAATATTATGAAAATGTCATTAAAAGTCACTATATTGAAAAATTGACATTATTGTTATTTAGGCGCCTTAGCGTTGGGTCCCACTAATAGAGACTCTATGTACAACAGAATGAAACACTATCCAATTCTGGGCCAGGCACACAATCTTTTTTATGTTGAATCCCATTGTTACACACACTGTGTCAATCCATCTAGTTGAGGGTTTTCCTTTTTTTCATTGCCCCGCCACTCTCCCAAACATGATATCTTTTTCCAGGAATTGGTCCCTCCTGACTACGTATTCAAAACACATAAGATGCAGTCTAGCCATCCTTGCTTCCAAGGAGCACTCTGGTTGCACTTCTTCTATGACAGATCTGTTGGTTCTTTTGGCAGTCCATGGTATATTCAATATTTATCTCCAGCACTATAATTCAAAAGCATCCGTTCTTCTCCTGTCTCCCTTGTTCAATGTCCAGCTTTTATAATCAAATGATGTGACTGAAAATACCATGGCATGAGTCAGGCACACCTTTTAGTCTTCAATGTGACATCTTAGCTTTTCAATACTTTAATCCATACAGAAGGCTGTATTCTTTGATCTTTATCAGTAAACATTTCAAATCTTCACTTTCAGCAAGCAGGGTTGTGTCATCTGCATAACACAAGTTGTTAATGAGTCTTCTTCCAATCCTGAGGTTGAAGTCTTCTTCATAAAGTCCAGTTTCTCAGATTATTTGCTCATCATAGAGATTGAAGATGTATATTGAAAGGATACAACCCTAATGCACACCTTTCTTAACTTTAAGCCAGGCACTGTCTCCTTGTTCTGTTCAAATGACTGCCTCCTGGTCCATGTACAGATTCCTCATGAGTGTAATTAAGTGTTCTGTTATTCCCATTATTCATCATGTTATCCATAATTTGTTATGATTCACACTGTCAAATGCCTTTGCATAGTCAATAAAACATAGATAGACATCCTTCTGGCATTCTCTGCTTTTGGCTAATATCCATCTGACATCAGAAATGATGTCCCTGGTTCCATGCCCTCTTCTGAATCTGGCTTTGTTTTCCACCAGTTCCCTTTCCATATATTGCTGCAGTTGCTTTTGAATGATCTTTAGCAAAATTTTACTTTTGTGTATTACATACACAAATAAAAAACTTTCATAAACTAGTTAACCTTCAAAAAACAAACTGCTGCATGATTTCACTTAGATGTGGGCTCTAGAAATTATCAAATACATAGAAATAAAATAGAGCTGTGGTCATGGGAAGAGGATGATGTAGGAGAATGCGGGAATATAGATCAAAAGTCACAAAATTACAGTTTTATAGCATGGGTAAGTCTAAATATCTCAGATACATCATCAGGACTATACTTAATAATATTTCATCATACACTGTAAATTTGCTCAGAAAGTAGAGTTTTGATGCTCTTCCATCAAAGAGAAGGCATGCATTTGAGGTAATGAACTTAGTATTTTAAATAAACTGTGATCAAAAGAATATGTTGGAAGTGGAAATGACCATCAAGAAGGTTTGGAGTGTGTTTGTTTCTCTCTCTCTGTAACTCTGTCACTGCCATGTGAACAACTGCAGGCTAGCCTGATGTTGGAGGACAGGATCTGTGGAGGAGATCCCAGGTGTCCCAACCATGGCCACCATTGACCAGACTAAAACCATCAAAATCCCAAATGTGAGGGAAGGCAGCCAAAGCTACTGAAGCACCTATAGTTGACTCACAGGTGGCTGTAGGCTCATGAAAGCAAGCAGAGAACAGAAGACAGTCCCAGAATAGATTACTATGACATAAGAAGAGTATTATCTTAAACTGTTTACTTTGGGGATGGCTTGTTATGCAGCAATAGCTTACTGATGCAACAATTGCTGCACAAAGAACCTAGGTCACTTAGAATTATATGTTGTTTATTTTTGTTCTGATATTTGAATGAAGATTTCATGATGACCTGGATTTTCATTTTTATTTCAGTCATTTTATTTGAAAAAGAGACTACCATTGAGATTCTTTTCTTGGTAATCAAAATATGTTGTGAGAAAATGAATTTTTGTGAGAGGAGGGAACACCTTTTGCACCTGAATCACATGTCTCCACTCCCAGTTACCTTATGGCAAGAACTCAAGGTCTTGTATGAGTCGTACTATGATCATGAGGATTAAAGAGAATTTAAAGCATAGGAGACATAAAGAAATTCATAATTGAAAAATGCACATGTTATTCACTGGTACTTTAATGTTTATAACAGTAATTTTTAAAAGGAGAGGTATTTTACTAAGGGCAATGGAAGAAGTCATATTTGCAGGCAACACTGGAAGTTTTCAAGAGAAATGGAAAACTGATCCACTGAAACAATATAGAAAATGGCACTAAATTCCCCAATCCAATGAATTACTCCCTGGTAACCATGCTTCCACACTTCAGTGACTAGATTGCATATGGATTCAACTTGACATGACCACTACCATCTTGACTTGTTAAGTCCATCACTGCCCCTTAAGTTTTCCTGGATAGTTTGCCAGCAAACTTTAAATAGGCAAAATCATTAGAGAGGTATGTGGAGTTTTACAACCAGACCCTGGCTCCAGGGATGAGCCTTGAGGCTTTGATATGCACTTAAGATAAGTCAAGTGCATTCTAACTTGAATGATTTCACGTTTGTCCTGACCAAATATACATGCCTCCTTCTGACCCAAATTCCAGGTATCCACTTGGCCTTGCTATCACCCAGGACCTCAGTTCTCTCACTAAGACTCTCAATAAATTGCAGTCTGTGTATTCCAAGATGAGTCTGCCTCTCTTTCTTTGTCTCATAGAAGCCTGGAGCTCGCTAGTTCTCATACATGGTACTGGTTGATCCAAAACAATGCATACTATCAAAATTAGATATTCCAAAGCTTGGCATTGTGGCTCATACCTGTAATCCCAGTGACATGAAAAGCAGAGGCAGGAGAATCATAAGTTCAAGACCATAGGCAGTCTGTATAACTTAGAGAGACACTGTCTCAAAATTAAAAGTCAAAAATGGGCTGAGGGTGGAGTTCAGTGGTAGAGTGCTTGCAAAGCATGCATGAGGCAAGCAAGAAAAAAATATACATATTACATAGTAATCCAATGAATGAATGAAAATTTTACTCTATCCTATCAAAGATAGTCTCCGAATCTAAGGCCAAGTTAAGTTGATCAATAGATACAAAATTGTCTTTCAGTATGACACTTGAAACATGCATTTGATCAATAATTTTTGTCTTATCACAATGTGTCAGGTATTAAAAGAAACACTGCAGACCTTGAATGAAAGAAGAAACATGTTAGTAAGGAGAATAAAATCCCCTGACCAATTGCTAAGCATACTATTATCTTATGTTCTATCTTATCAGAAAGAGAATTTAATGTAGACTAAGGAATAAAGAACACAAAAGAGAAAAACTGTGGCTTCAGATGGCCCTCAACCATAAATTTACATATATGACCTATTTGCCAAGAGTAGTTCATACCATACTAGTACAACTAATTATTATCTAAGACAAATGTGAAATGCAAGGATGTTTCTGATCCAGAGTTGCAAATACATTTGGGGACATAAGTAAATGCCAAAGGGATACAAGACCATTGGATAGTGGAGAGAACAGAAATTTTAATACAACTTGTTGTTTATATTACATACAGTAAGTCAAAGAAATGGAAATGGGAGGAAATAAATAGAAATATCAAATTCTACATCTACAATATGCTTAAGGAATCACAATTGCTAACTCTGAGGGTTACAATGCTGTAATAAGGGCACTTGCAATAAATGACCCTTTTGTAGTTCCTCTCACAAGTATCTTTTCAGAGCCCTCTTGATGTCTTTATTCCTCAGACTGTAGATGAAGGGGTTCAGCATGGGGGTGACCACGCTGTACATCATCGAAGCCGTTGCAATGGAGCGTGAGTTGTGTGTGGCAGCAGCACTAAAGTACACTCCTAGGCTCGTACAATAAAATAAAGAGACAACTGAGAGGTGAGAGCCACAGGTGGAAAATGCTTTCCACTTTCCGTGAGCTGAGGAGATCGCATGGATGGAGGAAACGATCTTAGTGTAAGAATAAAGGATGCCAGCCAGGGGACCACCAGCCAGGAACACAGCTGAAAAATACATCATCAGGTCATTTGGGGAAGTGTCAGAGCATGCAAGTTGGACCACCTGCTTAAGTTCACAGAAAAAATGTGGGATCTCCAAGTCTGAACAGAAGGACAAGCGCAGCACCATGAAGCTTTGTATCAGGGCATGCAGGAAACTCAGGATCCAGGATACGAGAATCATCAGCACACAGAGCCGGGAGTTCATGATGACCGTGTAGTGCAGGGGGTGACAGATGGCCACGAAGCGGTCATAGGCCATCACAGCCAGGAGGAAGTTTTCCAACCCTGCAAAGAGTATGAAAAAGTGCATCTGTGTGATGCAGGCTTCATAGGTGATGACCTTGCTCTCTGTCTGCATATTCACCAGCATCTTGGGGACAGTGCTGGACGTAAGGCAGATGTCCGAAAAGGAGAGGTTGGAGAGGAAAAAGTACATGGGTACATGGAGGTGGGAGTCTGAGGTAATGGCCAGGATGATGAGCAGGTTTCCAAACACGGTCGCAAGGTACATGGACAGGAAAAGACCAAAGAGGAAGGGTTGCAATTCAAGCTCCTCTGAAAATCCCAGAAGAAGAAATTCTGAAATTTGTGTATCATTGTTTGGATCCATGTGGTTGATGAGACTAGAGAAAGAGAAAAAGAGAGAGAGCAATGGAGAAAGAGAGAGAGAGGTGCATCAACCTTTCATAAATGCAGTCATTTATACTTTACACTGACAAAATCAGTTTTTTCCTTCATATATTATTCTGATCCCCATTAAGGTGTCACTCTGCCATCCCTCAGTACAAATTCCTTTCCAATTCTCAGCCTTTCCTCAAGTGCTCAAGTATTATGCAAGTATGACAAGAAATTCCTTACACATTTGAAGAATAAAAAAGGAAACATAAGCCATATTCTAGGGACTGTGTAGACATTTTGTGAAGAGTACAGAAAACATTAAGACATCCTTGTGATATAAGGATGGAGAAAATATAAACAAATTTCAAAAATCACTTATCATGTCACATGACAGCAGATGCTTGGAAGAAAAGGCAAGGAGTTAAAAAGAAGAAAGTGGAAAAAAAGATTGTTGTTAAACTAGTACTAGAACAAGAGTAGCAAACAAAATGACAGTTAAATAAGATCTTAAGGAAAACAGAAAAAGTGCCACAGGTTTCCCTGGGGAAGGGTGTTTCTGGTAGGAAGCACAGAAAGTGCAAAGGCCCTGAGGAAGTTGCTTGTTTCAGATGTCCTTGGCCAACAAGGAAGGCAGTGTAGAACAGGAAGGAGCAGGAGGGAATCAGATGGCTCAGATGTGCAGGCAAAAAATGTTGACCTCATAGAAGATGGAGTAAAACAGAGGATACCAGGGGCGGAGAAAGGTAGAAGGGTAGGGATGGTAGTGGAGGGCTAGGAAATGGGCACAAAAATGCAGCTAGGCAGGAGAGTTATGATCTAGCACTGTTAAGCACAGTAGTGTGACTGTAGTGAGAAATATTTTTGTATATTTCAAAATAGCAAGAAGAGAGGAGTTTGAATGTCTCAAAGAAGTCATTGATTTTTTTTTTGTTTTTTGTTTTTTGTTTTGTTGTTTGTTTGTTTGTTTGTTTGTGGTACTGGGGGTTGATCCCGGGGCCTCATGCCTGCATGCTTTGCAAGTGCTGGACCACTGAGCTGCACCCTCAGCCCTTTTATTTTTTTTCCTTACTTCCTGAGACAGGGTCTCGCTAAGTTACATAGACTTCCTCTAGTCTCGAACTTGGAATCCTCCTGGCTCCGCCTCCCAAGCCGCTGGGATTACAGACGTGCGCCACCACACCCAGCTGGTCATTGATGTTTTGATGGGTTTTTTAGGCGCTGTGGAGTTCATTCTGATTCCTAGAGACCTGATACGCAACCAAATGAAACACTCTCTGACACTGTGCCATGTGTGGCACCTATCAGTGCTTCTCTGCCATTCACCGGGTTTTCTATAGCTGATTGCTTCCGTTTTATTTTGAGAGTAAGTTTCCAGGTCCTTCTCCTGATTGATATTTAGGGAGATGCAATACTAATTGCCCAATTTGATCACATATTGTACTGTTGTTATTGTTGTTAGGTGCTGTTGAGTCTGATCCAACTCATATCAATCCTAGGTACAACAGAATAAAACTCTCCCTGACAATGTGCCTTGTCAATAACTATTGTATTAAAATTTCACACAGTGCCCCATAAAGTTGTACAATTATTACCTTACCTCTCATTTAAAAAGACATTAAAAAGAAGTTGCTCGTTGTAATTGAACGTGAACCATAGTGTTTTCTTTTGTAGCAAATATCAAAAACTGTAATTATGCTTGTTAAGTGAGCAATAGCATTTCCATCACCTTATATGTATATCATTTCTTTGCCTTAGGAACTTTCAAAATTTATTGTTGTCAACCAGAGTTACTCTATTCTACCATAGAACATTAAAAGTTATTCTTTCTGCCCAGGACCCATTAACCATCTGCTCTCCATCTCTCCATACCTCACTTATCCCAGGCCCTGGAAACACCATTCTGCATTCTCCTTCTATTATTGGTCTATGTGTATGTTTTCACAAACCCCATGAAGACACTCTAGCCCATGCTTTGTTGTTTGTTTGTTTGTCTGTTTGTCTAAAATGTGGTGGGCTCCTCTCATCATATTTTAAAACTTTACCTTTTTAACCTTTACATTGAATAATCCCGTTCGCAAGCTGTATCCCTGAGGACATCACATCACACACACTTACCTGTCTCTGCTCAGTATTTGACTTTGTAATGCACGGTAAAGTGGGTGGCCAAATCATGGGCTTTTTTTCACATTTCTATTTCCATAAATGTATGTGAACACATACATATTATGTAGAAAATTTTTATGAAGAGGGGAATTTGGAAATAGAAAGACTAGCCTTGGAATAGAGCCAGGAAAAATGCAGTGGTTTCAAAACAACTCTATTCAGGAAAATTGAAACAAGCATTAACTATAAACTGAAACAAGACATAAACTAGCAATAATTTCATGATATGATCATGGGTTCAAAATTAAATGGGTAAATACTTAGACATAAAAAGATATAAAATATTCATGCAATGTTCTGGCTCATATATATACTCAGTTATTTGTTGAAGGATCTAGGAATGTTGTTTCAACATGGACATTTATTCTAAGACAAAGTTATGTTATCATTTAGTTGGAAAAACTTAAATACTTAAATATAAGCTGGCATAAATGGCTATCTAACCTTAGGAAAAGGAAGTGGGCAACAGCTCACTTATCTTACCAAAAATCAGAAAACTAAGCACTTCAGTATATAATTAAATGGTACATTTGAATGAACATCAATAAAATCTGTGCACGGAAAGCTGGGGTTCATCTCAGAGGTGGGGAGCTTCCCTACCATGCACATGGCCCTTAGTTTGGTCCTTATCACTATACATAAAAAAGTAAAAAAAAAAATGTGTGAACAGAAGGCTGGTAGAGTAGCAAGGGTAGAGTTCTTACCATGCACATGTCCAGCATTGCAAAAAAAATAGTTATATGGGGGGTAATAAGTAGTTCCGTGGTACAGTTGCTTTCCTAGCATGCACAAAGCCATTCAAAACAAAAAAGTTATATGGATGAGTAAATTGAGGCTAGAAATCTGTAAGTAAAAAGATAAACATAAATTTAGCTAAAGTAATTTTTAAATTTCAAATGGCCAAAATTGTTGTTGTTGGTGGTGGTGGTGGTGTCAGGTGTCATCAAGTGGGTTCCAACTCACACCAACCCTATGTACAACAGAATGAAACACTCTCAGACACCATGCCATGCCTGGCACAGCTGCCAGTGCTTCTCTGCTATTCATAGGGTTTTCAATGGTGGATTATTTTTGGAGTGGATTGTCAGATCCTTCACCCTAGCTTGTAGCACCTAATGTTCCTAGTCAGTGTCCCATCCAAGGACTAACTAGGTCGACCCTGCTTAGCTTCAAGATCAGGTGGGATCAGGTCAGGGTGATGAACTTAAATGTAAAAGAAAGGCATTGAGAATATAATTACATACAGTGGTATCAAACAACTATATAAAAAATGGAACGAAAATCTAACAGTAACTTTATGTAAAGTGATGAAATAGTTATAATTTAAGGAAACCAGCATGGATCCAAGATAAATTACCAAAGGTATAGGAATATGAGATAATAACAGAATCTTTTAAAATGCAGGAGGAATCAGTATCTTAAAGGTATAATTTTTCTACACAAAGACATAAGGATTTAAATTTGCTTATGAACGATAAAGATATTTTTAGTCATTTGATAAAAATAGACAGCTGAAGGTAATGCAAGTTTTAAGATAGACCTAACTGCCAAAAAACAAGGATCCAATAAAGGATAACACAGATGTGAAAACACATCAGCAGCAGAAATGAAGGGTGATTTATTTGCTCCAATGATGTCAAAGAACTTCCTACACATAAAAACAGTGAGAGAAACAGAATGAAACAAGTTGCTGGATTAGACAAGAAATTTGTAAACTTTCACATTCTCTCCAAATACATGAATCCACACATAGCAAACACTAAGTTGGGTGAAAAATTTCAACACTTACATTTACAAGAATGTAGTAAAATTGGAATGAAAGCATTCTGCATCCTCCATACGATAGTAAATTATTCTCCTAGAAAGCTTTCAGTAGATAAAGCATCTGGAAAAGTTATAGATAGTTTCAGACTCTGGAAGGAATTGTAAAGTAAAACTCATGAATACAGCCACCCTTTAACCTAATTTTACTCACAATTTTTAAATGTGAATATACAACATGAAAGGAGTTATAATAATATTTTGGACACATAGACCATTGTTGCCATGCAGTATTTGAAAGAAATTCATTGGTCAAAATCTATCTTATCAACACATTAACATTACTCAAATATGCTTTGTCTTAAAAATAAAAATGAAAAGCCTTCATTAAACTGTTTGTCCTTACACAGCTAATCTGCTGTTTCTCTACTTCCCTTAAGATCCTTGGAAAGGATCCTTGGAAATGTGTCTTAATTTTACTGAAATGGACACAGCCCTCCCATTCACTCTTCCAATTATGCTTTCCATACATTCACATCATTGTCAAAGGTGACTCTGGGATACAGAGTCCAATTAACACTGTCCCTTTTAGCATAATACAAACATGTTACTTAATTAATTCATCCATTGTGCAAACAGCTCTGCAAACTTCACCCTCAAGCTCAGGGATGAGCTGGCTTAGCTCCCAGGTGACCTTGGGTGAATATTGCTGGCTTCCATTATCTGAGACCCTCCAGTGATACCTACTGGGCTAAGACTCACCTAGATGGAGTCTCTAGAAGAAAGTCTATACATAGAAATCAGACTTCTTCCTTGGAAGGTCAAGATAGAGAACGAAACTGTCCACAGAAAAGATAGAAGGAATGAGTGGAATATTTGTACTTGAGCCAGCATAAGGATTCCAATAGGAACAACCATATCTTGTCCAGGCGAAGGGTGTACATTCTGAGTGACAAGAGCCGGGGAGATATATAAAGCTCCTTAGACCTGCTCACTAGACACATCTCAGTCTTGTTACTCTAACCCCTGGACACAACATTCCCCTGTGGGACATACTCTGTACATTAAAAAAAATGTTCCTTTAGATTCGTTGATCCCAAGAGATGAGGTTAAAAATAGGAGAATCCATTTTTTTTTATTACACCTTCTCAGAAACTCACAGGAAGCTAACTTCCTAACACGTTAGTCCAGCACCAATTAAATGTTTTTCCCAAGTCTGACACTGAAGAACTTGTCATGGAAAGACCTCTTGGATCTCCAAAGCTTCGTGTTAGAGATGTAGCCCTTGCTATGGCCAGAAAATTTCTACTCCTTTCTTTAACAGGAAAGAAACTTTGTTCCCTTGATTATAAAACTATGGGCGCTATATAGCCTTGCTTCATGATACTTTTTCCAAAACAATTAGAAAATTTGTACTTATGGCACTCTTTAAGAGCTGTCATTTATTTCTTGACTTACAAAATGTTTGGTAATTTTGACACATTGAGATCTTTTTATACATAATGCTCTAAGCTTAGTACTTTATATTTTCATGTATGAATTCCATTCTATAAGGTCAATACTGTTGTGATGTCATTCACATTTGTAAAAAGGAGATTAAAAGAGTAAGTAAACTACCATAAGTTAAAAATCAGGTACATAGAAATGGCTGTAATTAGAATTTTTAATATGTTTCCAGTTCTGTTCTAGGCTAGTGGTCATCACCCCAGCTTGATTTTGTCTCCAAAGGACCTGGAAATAGGTGAAGAATTTTTGGTTGGCACAGTTGGGGAAATGATGCAATATCTAGTGGAGGAAGGCAGTGATAATGCTCAACACCCTGTAGTACAGAGGCATCCTGGACACAAGGAACTGTCTATCAGAACTTTCAACCTTGGAAAGGTGGTGAAACCCCATTCCAGACCAGAGTGTCTCCAACTTCAATGTTGTATGTGAATCCTTATCCTGCATCCAAAGTGAGAAGGGTCTGGAGATAGTGCATTTTTAGGTAGCTTCCAGTAGGTAATGATGTTGCTGGTCCCACTGTGTGGACCTCAACTTGGATTATTAAGGCTGGAGTTCCATGTAAGTGTTGGGTGTAAGTATTTTGATGCTTCTGCACTGAGAATCCTCCACCCACATCAGGCCCGAATTTAAGTAGTCAAATGGTGGACTCATTACCTGAGCAATTGCATACATTAGTTTATAGGTACCTTTTGAGTGTGTCTCACAATAAAAAAAAATGAATGTAGAGACATTTACAACAATCATCCTAAAGTTGAAAATCCAACCTACTGCATGGAGTAAAAAATAATTTTGAGCTGTGGGAAATTATCCGGCACAAGAAAATGGGCAATCTATACCAACTATCATGACTGAGTCCCAGTTCCATGCTCACAAAGGTACTTGTGACACCCGGAAGGTCTCCTGGGACAGGAATTGAGTTTAGATCCCCTCTTCTGTGAGTCAGTAAATTTTAAGTTCAAGGGGGCACTTCTTCTTAGAGGACAGCTGGGGTCCAGGATGCGTGAGTGGCCATCTCTCTATTTTTTTGCCCACATATGTGACCTCTAGAGCCTACAGCCCTACCACTGTGCCATCTGATCCCATCAGATCTGGGAAGCTAAGCATGGTTAGGCCTTGTTAGTGCTTGGATGGGAGACTGTCTGGGAACATCAAGTGCTGTAGACTTAGGAAAAGGACCAAGCAACCCACTCCCAAAAAACAATCAGGGATTGAAACCCCTATGAATAGTGGAGAAGCACTGACAATAGTTTTTCATCTATTGTACACAGGGTCGCTATAAGGCAGACACCAACTCCAAGGCACAGAACAACCATAGCATTTGACCTGTAATTCTGCTGGCTGCCTACAAATTGGTATTGTAATCATTTTTAGGCTATATAAGGCTGTTTATATTATGGTGTTTCTCTCTTCAACAGATATTTGCCATGGGTGATTGTTTATTAGTGTTGGGGAAAAATGAAAATCAAAAGATTGTAAAAAGGTTTCTTTTCAAAACTAAGCTGTGGTTCAGTTAGACTATAATTGTTAGAACTTCATGTTCTCAGCTGTAAAGCCTGCTTGTTAAAGTTATCTCACTATGCAGGTAGGAGTCCCTCTCTCATTCCTCCCTGCATCCTTCACTGCTTATCCTCCCTGACTAGGAACTTCCTCCTGCCTGTCCTTGCCCTCTGTAACCATGGCAACTATCTTAGCCCAGTTAAAATATCTCTTAGCCTACTTGCAGATGGTTCCACAGACAATACCCATGTGATTAATCCAAATAAGGTATGGCTTCCTCCATCCTGCTGTAAAGCATACAACCTTAAGAGAACAAAGGCTTGGGGTCAGGTCAGGTCTGACCTGGTGACAAACTGTTTCCTTCGAGCTGACCTTGCATGCCTGCATTAATTTTTTTATTTTACCCAAGACTCTTTGTCTCCCAAAGTACTTTCTGTTTCCTGTGCCACAATATTAGCTCTCATTGAGTATTTATGGTATGCCAGGAACTGTTCTAACAGTTCACATGTGCAAACTGACTTGGTCTTTCCAACTAATCTTTGAGGTTGGTACTATTTCAAGCCCCATTTTATGGCTAAGTAAATCGAGGTTGCAAGAGGTAGAGTATCTCACCCAAGTCCATGGTCTATGAATGGAACTGACTTCCCCTCATTGGGAGAGATGAGGTTCTGGCTTCCCCTACTTAGAAGGGGAATTTTTGTCTTCTTACAGTGTCTCAGGTATTAAAAGAAGCACTGTGCACTCTGAATGGAATAAGAAACATTTTAGTAAGGAAAATAAAATCCCTTGAAGAACTGCTAAACATACCATTATATTACTTTCTATTTATCGAAAATGAATTTGAAATAGAGTCAGAGGAAGAATAAAGAACACAAGAGAAAAACTGTGCCTTTGGATTGTCTTCAACCATAAATTTACATATATGACCTCATTTGCAAGTGTAGTTCATACCATAGTAGTTCACCTAATCATTACATAAGACAAATGTGAGTTACAAGAATGTTTCTGATCCACAGTTGCAAAGTAAGAAAGTGCCAAAGGGAAACGAGACCATTGCATATTGGAGAGAGCAGAAATTTCAATACAAGTACTTATTTATATTATAGACAGTAGTTGAAGTCAAAGAAATGAAAATGGTAGGAAATATATAGAAGGATCAGGTACAACGTCCACAATATGCTTAAGGAATCACAGTTGCTAACTAATAGATGTAAAATGCGGTATTCAAAGTTACTTATAGGAAATGATCCTGTTGTAGTTTCTCTCACAAGTATCTTTTCAGAACCCTCTTGATGTCTTTATTCCTCAGACTGTAGATGAAGGGGTTCAGCATGGGGGTGACCACGCTGTACATCACTGAAGCCATCGAAATGGATTGTGAGTTCTGTGTGGCAGCAGCACTAAAGTACACTCCTAGGCTTGTAAAATAAAATAAAGAGACAACTGAGAGGTGAGAACCACAGGTGGAAAATGCTTTCCACTTCCCCTGAGCTGATGAGATCGCATGGATGGAGGACACGATCTTGGAGTAGGAATAAAGGATACCAGCCAGGGGACCACCAGCCAGCACCACAGATGAAATGTAGACCACCAGGTCATTTAA